>JAFVLL020035697.1:0-60024 GCA_021397915.2 Tor tambroides | reverse complement strand
TCTCATTGTGTTTTTGTTCACACACATACAGATTCACTTCTGCAATACACACTCATCTGCAGTCTCTCAAGGCCCATTTAACTGTAGCCCTTCACTTTTTCATCTTTTCCATCTCAGTATGACGCACACACACACACAGAAGGAGGTCTCTGAAGCGTTTGCAATACATTGCAATTGGAGCTCATCTGCATGCGTGAGTAAACGTGCACTGATGAGCTCTGCGCTTAATGGACACACTGATTGGAAGAGCATTAAAATCAGAGCTGAAAGACAGGGGGAGGAAGACAGGAGAAGAGAGAGATGAGGTGATCAAAGAAGAGCGAGAGAGAAATCACAGATCCAGAAATACTAAACAGCTGAATGAATGACCAGGCAAGTGGTGGCAGCACAATGAACAAAATGGTTCTGGAATCCACTTGTCAAAAAAGTGTTCTAGAATTCAATCTTAATGAAGGTTCAAAAATTCATTTAATGAAAAAAGTTTTAGAATTTACTTAATTCACTTGATTCATTCATATCAGTTTTTATTTATTTATGTTTGTTTGTTTGTTTAATTTCACTGTCAAAAAGTTTTCTAGAATTCATTCTCAATAAAGGTTTGAAAATGTATTTAATTAAAAATTATTTAATTAACTTTATTCACCATATCATTGCTATTTTTTATTTGTTTATTTTACTTGTCAAAAAGTGTTCTAGAATTAAAAAAAGCTATAGAACTTGCTATAGCTATAGAACTTACAAACTAATAAATTCAATTATTTATATATTTAGTCAGTCAACAAAGGTTCTACAATTAATTTGATAAAAAAATTGTAGAAGTCAATAGCTAAATAAATGTTCCTTGAAATTATTTGATTAAAAAAGTTCTTTATTCACTATATTTGTTTGTTTGTTTGTATTATTCTATGACTATAATGTTATAGAAATTTAAATGTGAACTGTTTTGATTTGGGCCAATAATTAACCACCCAGAACACCCTAGCAACTGCCTACCAATGCTTTAGCAACCACCAGAAGAGCTGAGCAATCTGACAGCAACACTGTTGATGTTATTAGCTTAATGGCAGCTCTTGATGTAAGTCTTACTGCAGAACACATGGTGCGTGAGGCGGCTGTATATCTATGGGTGTTAGATGTCATGCTGACTGCACATGGATCGAATGAATAGGTTATTAGCTATGAACTGGGACATGCATGCAAGCATTCAACAAATGACCTGAAAGGGGTTAGATGCCACTCATCTTCGCTTGTCATACAGGCTTTATCATACATGCACCATAAACGTGTCTGACATTCTCTTTGACCCGGCCTTTAACATCAGCTCCTAACCGTATAAGGCCTGTTGATGTGTCCACACCTCACCCCGACCCTGTTAGCATGTCAGACGGCTCACTCAACCTGATCTATGTGTGATGTTAAAGGGACAGTTCACCCCATCATTTATTCGCCCTCATATTGTTCCAAACTCAAATTAAAATATTTATAATATAATATTTTATTTTAAATTTTAAAATATTTATATATAAATTAATATTATAATAATAATTAATTAGTCCTTACATTTATATAGTGCTTTTCTAAGCACTCAAAGCACTTTACATTGTGAGGGGGGATCTCCTCAACCACCACCAGTGTGCAGCATCCACCTGGATGATGCGATGGCAGCCATAGTGCGCCAGAATGCCCTCCACACAGCAGCTTATTGGTGGAGAGGAGACAGAGTGATGAAGCCAATCAGAGGATATGGGGATTGTTAGGAGGCCATGATGGTCAGAGGCCAATGGCGAATTTGGCCAGGATGCCGAGGTCGCACCTCTCCTCTTTTTGAAAGACATCCTGGGATTTTTAATGACCACAGAGAGTCAGGACCTCGGTTTAACGTCTCATCCGAAGGAAGGTGCTTTTTACAGTATAGTGTCCCCATCACTATACTGGGGCGCTAGGACCCACACAGACCACAGGGTGAGCACCCCCTGCTGGACTCACTAGCACCTCTTCCAGCAGCAACCTAGTTTTCTCGGGAGGTCTCCCATCCAGGTACTGACCAGGCTCAACCTGCACATCAGTTTGTACTGTGAAATTACCCCAGAAAGATAATTTAGTCATTATAGTGTTAAATGGAAAAAGCATTGAATAGACATTACGAAGAAGTAGCTGTAGAAATACATATTTTGATTTAACATAGAGTTTATCACAAAAACTTTTAATGCTACAAGTGAAGTGGCATGTAATTATAGTTACACAGATTGTTCAGAGGTGGCATGAATGCATTTACACTGCAATTACAATTGCATGAATAATGCTATTAGATTAATCAGTTTTAAACAGGGATTAATGGGTTTTTAAATAATGAATATTTATTTATTTTTATTTATTTATTTTTTTAATGAAGTGAAAATATAAATAAAAAACTAAAACCGCCAGTAGGTGGCAGCAAGTCACTGTCGAGTGAGTCATTGAATCATTGACTCGGTTCGTTCAAAACTGTGGATTAGTTCAGTAACGAATCACCACTGATACTAGAAAGGTACATTGTTTCCACTGTGGCTTTTTTGGAACTATTTTATAGGTGAAATTGAAACACAAATATAAACACAATATTAACTTCTTGTTTATTGAACTGTTAAATCAACATCACATTTGTAATCATGCAGACATTTGGGAAAAAGCACTCTTGCTCATGTTATATTGCTAAACTATATCACATGATATAAATATAAAACAAAAATTCATACAGTAGCATTTTTGCCCTCATATCTTGAATTTTAGGGGCAAATAACTGCTTTCTAATAGGCTTCATTACCCAGTCATTTTTTTCTTTGTGCATCATGTTCGTCCTCTGCACGTAATATAAGATTACGTACAGGTCTGGCGTGCGTTAAATGCATTAATAACTTTAACATTTAATTGTTTCCATTATTAATTGCACCAGATTAACATGTTAAAACAGCAGACCTAATTAAAGTTTTAAATAAATAATGACAGAAAGTTAATTTTAGGTTGAACTATACCTTTAACGGTCAGAGGGGGCAGATGTGCTCATTGGCCTCAAAGATGCGGTTTGAGTAGTATGTGCTGGAAGTGTGGAGCAATAAGAGATGGAAGCAGAAGTAAAAGACATAAACGAGTGCATCAGAGTGAACTGAGGCACAGGGAGCGTTAGAGATGAAGAAAACCACTCCTGTTTTCACGCGACTGGTCACGGCACCTTTGGCTCAGGGGCAGACATGCCTCTACGGCTTGCATTAGTGGACACTATTAATAGGATGCAATTGCTAATCCTGATGCCCTCTCACATTGAATTACTCCATCCACACCCCACAGACCCTTCCCCCTTTCACTGACCTTCAAACCTCCATGTAGCACCATCCTGAACTCCCATCACAACCTCCAGCCTGGAGCGACAGCGGGCCTCAGGGACCTCAGGAGGTCCGAAGGGGGAAGAGCGCAGATGCCTCCCCCTAACCATCTTTGTTATTTTTCCTTGTTGAATGAACATGTTGCTGGGGAGGATTGTGGGTAATGGTGGCTTTCATACACATGGCTTAGTTGCATGGTGTAGGTGCTTTATATACGCTTTTCCATTTGCACAGCCAGATCCTTCAAATTGTTCCAAAGTAGTATGTTCTCACTCATTAGTTTAACGTAAACACAGAACGCTTTACCAAGAAGATGTAATTATGGAAACACTGGAAAACAGAACACCAGTTACATTTACCATAATCAACCTCAGTCACAGATAAATGAAGCTGCCGTATGCAATGACTGAAACTTTGATAGATGTGAGCTGTGGAAAGTGGTCATTATATCTCCAGTTGTTTGTCTAAATTTTTCATACTATAATGAAAGGACACATAAACAGTGTTAAAATTTTGTGTTTGTGCTTTGTACTATTCCGATGCAAAAAAAAAAAAAAAATACGTGAACATTTTCAGACTTCTAAAATAAAATAACTATGCTATTGCAATACAATATTGTCTTTTTGCTGTAGTCGTAAATTCATTTTCTTATTTTAGACATGTTATGTTGTGTTGTTACAGAAGGTGCATATTCATTATGACTTAAACATTCTGACCTGATTTTTCATCTTCTAAAACATTCCTAGTTCATTATTTATATTCTGCAGTGTTTCTTTCTTTTCTTTTCTTTTTTTCCTTTTTTTATTGTCCTATTCACTAACAGTGTATTTTAATTAAAATCCAAGGTAAAGTAAAATATTTAATTAAAATCTTAAAGTTAAGGTTAGGGTCTTTTTTTTTAAGGTGGAAAAAGTGTCTGCGCAATTTGTAAATGTAAAAGTAATCAGCATGTGCATGTAATGTCATTTCTGCATTGCTGACCACTAATAGTTCCCTGCAGCATAGTCAAAGAATTGCCCACTTCACCTTTAAGGAGTGTGACAGTGAACAGGAAGTGAGACACAGAGGACTTGAGATATTGCAAAGTGATCACTTGTCAAAATGCCAGCACCTCGGGTGGTGTCGCTCATCTGTCTCCTCTATATGACAGAGGTGTTGTTTGTGTCATGACCTCCTGAAATGAAAAGAAATTAAAACAAAGGAAGTGAGATTGTTCCTCAGTAGGCTTAACACGGGGCTGTGTAAATATCATATCTCTCTTAAAATAGTCCTCGCAGTGGTGGTCTGAACTGGTTCATCGACAGGCTTCCTTCAGGGGTCAGGGAGGGAGATATTCTCACCTCTATTCCACCATTCCATTATCCACCTGCCAATCAAACAGCCTCCGCTCGCAGCAGGGTGCACAGGGGTATAACCAGAGACGCCTTCGAGAAGATGAGCTCACTGAGACCCAATAAAATAAATAAAGTAATTGATATAACAGAGATTCCTATTAAATATGAATGAAATTTAATTTAAAATCTTTTATTAAGCATGAATCACGCCACGCATAGGGTTATTGCTCATCATTGTGCATTTAGAAGTGAGTTGGGACCAAGTTGGGCATCCAAGTTGGGTGCACTGAGAGGCCCACTCTGTTCAAACCTCATAAGCGTTCAGACACTACTGGCTGCCCATCACAGAACCACCAGGTACAAATGCATTTGGAGCTTTCACGAAATTGCATTCAGTTTCCAGCCCCTGTGGTTCAATAAGGGTACAAAGGGGGGGGGGGGATGTAAGGTAGTTCATCGAATCTGAAATCTGGGCAAAGTTGAAACCAAACAATGGTGTATCTCTCAAATTCAACCCAGGCTCATGAAAATACGTGCCTCTATATACACTTCTGCAACACCGTAATTATGTACCTTACTGCATGTTTCGCGGCAGTTTCAGAGAGAAATGTCCAAAGAGTGGCACTAAAACAAATGTTCAATACGTGACCGTGGCACATTTTTATTACATTGGTACAGGCACGTATTGCTGCATTTTTATTACGCTGCTTTGTGGTACGTATTGCGGCTGTTCAGAATTCAAATATCCAGGAATGTCGCTAAAGGTTAATGCTCTATCATGTTGGAAATATCCCCCACACCAAACCCAACCCTAAACCTACCCGATAGTGTTAACAAATGCAAAAAGTGATATAAAAACACATTTGTTGATGCAGCCATGCTATTTCAACTTCCTTATGTGGATTTGAGCTGTTTTGTCGAATCGTAGTTTCACGGGGATTCGTACTGGAGCTCTTCATCGCTCAAGTGCAATGCCGTATCGGGTGAGCTACCGAGAAAACCTACTGAATTAGAAAACTCACTCATATGAAGCTGACAACTTTCAAAAGTATTTCAAATCATGCAGGATGTTAAAATTGTTTTGAAGTCATAACATAATATTCTGCTAGTAATTGTGTGAAATTTAGGGTTTATTAATCAAAACTCTGTACCTGTAAATCATACTTTGTGTGAAAAGGAATAAAAGTTGTCTGAGTTTTACTGCCTCTGGTGTTGATTTTAACTGAAAACTGCAGTGATTCGTACATATAGGTACGTTTTTTTTTTTTTTCAGTTTTGCAGAAATGTATATAGAGGCACATATTTCCAATGAGCCTAGATTGGCAATTGCATTTGGAGCTATCATGTCATTGCATCCAGTTTCCAGCCCCTTTGGGTCAACAAGGGTACAAAGGGGGGGCTATAAGGTAATTAATCGAATCTGAAATCTGGGCAAAGTTGAAACCAAACACCGGTGTATCTCTCAAATTTGTAAAGGCTTTGTCAGAGAGGCAGGACTTGAACATCACAGGGTTTTTTTCATGCATATTTTCTCTCAGGTTTGAATAAGAGCATAAAACACAGTGATTCCTGTGATCAACAGACTAGTGCATTTCTAAAAGCTCTGATCTGCTTTGTAGCAAGTTCCATTGAGAATCACTTCGTTTTGATCAGCGTAAAAGCACGGCTCTTTTCGCTTTGTGAATTGCGTCCCTCAGGGCGATGATAATGTTAACAAGACAACAAAAACAGATTGTGAAGAGCATTGTTAGCGCTTTTATCAGACAAATGGAGGAAGAGATCCGGAGATGGCGCAGCGAAGCCAGAAAGAACAAATTATTCGAGTTTTAGCTTGCAGACTCTGATAACAAGTCTGATAACATGACTCATTTAACAATTTAGGGAGATGAGCAAGTGACCAGTGACTATGAGGTACGTTCATGGGAATGGAAGGGCAGCAAATGAGGGAGCATGTTTATACTGAGTTACTGCAGTGAAGTGCCAATAAGACGTCTTTTTACTCTCAACTTGTGATGGATAGCATAACATTTCATAAGTGATTGCAAGCACTGTCAAAAACAATCCATTAGCGAGATGCAAAAGCGCTGCACTTGAACATGTCCTTTCATTCACAAGACAAGTATGTGTGTTTCTGAGCGTGTCTAATGAAACCTTAGTGGTGTCTTTCCATGTTAATTACCAGGAGGGTTCTCAGAACTGAGAGCTTTCAGTGTTTCCAATGTTGCTTCATAAACGGATATCTTGTCTACTTGAAGAGGAAAATGGCAGTCAGCAACATTCAGGTTCTCAACCGCAATTACACAACCACAAAATTAAACCACAGAGAGTATTGAAAGGCCACAACCTCGGACACGAGCCAAAGTAAGGAAGTTGATATGAATGCGGAGGAGTTGAACAGGTAAGATAAGGTGAGTGAAAATAATTATGTAGATAATGTAAATGAAGTGGGCAGAAAGGAGCCCAGCTATAGAGATGCCAGTAATGGAAATGAGACGCTGAGAGTGAATCAAAGAATTACAAAACAGTACAGGGAATAAAGTCAGGAGGGGAGTGGGATGATGAGGCAGATGCAGTGTCAGAGGTTGCTGATGAAGGAATGATACAGTAGATAATAAACAGTAGTTGGATGTGCCAGTAGCTGAAATCTGTACTCAGTAGAGAAATGAAATTCATTCTATGGGTAATCAAAGTGAAAGAGTCTAGAGGTTTTGCATTTTCCCCTCAGAGTTTTGACAAATGTGTTGATGTGGACATGGAAATTACCTTGCCAAGTAGTTTTGACTCAAGGAACATATTCATGCAATGAGAACAGGTTGTGAAAAAGATGCTAACAAGGTGAAAGCCTCACTTGCAGTCTATCCCTGTATCGATATACTGTATTCTTTCTTTCTTCTAGATGTTTTAGATACAGGATTCCACTCAGTTATGAGGTAGGTCTCAAACTGATTATTGTTTAGTACACCCTGATCATGCAACCTCATAGAGGTTCTTATTGGCACCTAGCTATGAGATTTTGGGCCAGATTTACTAAACAGGGCAAATTAGCATTAGAGCACAATTTCATAAAAGCGCCGATGGGAGGGGAAAATTCTGCGTGTGATTTACTGACAATGCGCACATTAAAGAACACAGACGCAGCCAGATCATTTCTACAATGACCAGCACAATCTACCAAGAGCAGCGCAAATTACCGTCTGCTTTAAGACATGCTTTTTTTGGGCATTAAATAATGGCTCAAATAACAGTAATTTGGCAATACATTAGTACATTAGTAAATCGCGTTGCGTGATTCATCTTAATACTCTCCTCCCGTAAATTTTGCACCTGAAAGGGAAACTCCTACAAATGCATATTCAATAAGGTCAGGCGCTAAAATAACTGTGTCCAAGTCTTTTCAGCGCTAATTCTTCACTGCGCATCTTTAGTAAATTCTGACAATAATATTTTAATGCCAAAAGACTGTTTGCACTGGCACAAGCTGTTAGTAAATCTGGCCCCTGATCTTCATATTTTTGGAGTCTTGGATAGATGCAATTTAAGGTTTATTCAACATTAAGTTTGTTTGAATTAGGAGGTTGGCGATCGCTGCCATGCTAACGTCTTTACCGTCATCTCCACACGCTTCAACACTCTGATCCTTTTTGCCTTGTTTTGCTGATTTAGCTGCCATAATTCAATACCGATATGTGTATGACAACAATATTGTCCAATTAGTAGCAAAATAGAAATAAGTTGTGGGCTTTTAAGGCAGTTATAGAATAAAAAGATGTGGGAGCAAGACTCAACGTGTGTCTACGCCATCTCACCAAACCGGAAGTCCTTTGTTTGAATTAGGTATTGCTTCTCTTACAATAAACAACTTGCAAGAGGTAGAATCTGAACACATCCATGTAACTCCATCTGAGAAGTGTGTTCTTGTAAGGAGCTCAGGAGACTTAGACGTCTGCTCCATTTATATGCTGCAGAGAACTTCAGACACCAAGAGCAGAACTGAAATCGAAGGTTGAAGTATGAGATTGGCTGAACAAAAAAAAATTGACAGTGCTATAGCAGATCCCCTTTGGCTGATCTCCAGGGACAGGTGTTGATGTTGGTGTGGATCATGCTGAGGTGCTGCAGGAATGCATTTGAATGAGATCCCTTCCCACGATTTGCCAACAGAAAGTTCTGACACAGCTAAGAAATGTAACTTTTGAAATCCTGGAGACCTGTTGTGCAGGGATTGCAAAATCCTTTTGGTGAACTGTTATACATGAGTGCAGTTATGCTCAAGGATTTCCTCCAAGAGATAATCAAGATTTAATTCAGGGCTGCCATCTTTTTTGGGGAAAATATTAATTGGACTTTTAATGGGAGCTGGGACAGGATCATCATTCGTCTGTAATGAATATTGAAACACTTGCTTTGGCAGGACTAACATTGTTCTACAATTCAAGGCTGCAACCATGGAAAGTAACTTTTCTCTGGAACTAAATTTGGGGTTCTGGCCAAAAGAAGATCTATTGCTACACAACCCAGCCTTGGCTCTGTAGTCAGCTAGCTTGAAGGAGGTACTGCTGGCTATAAGAATAGGCAAACTTTTCCACTTGTTACCTATAGAGGGATGGATATCTGCTGAGAACTTGGCAAAGGGTCACACACTACTCTCTGAGGCTTTACCACCTGCCTCCAGACTCACGCTTAGAGACGCAGGTTTCAGACACAAGACAGATGAGTGCATCCAAGAGTTTTAACAGGACAAAAGACATGACACTAAGGGAGAAGTTGACAGACCTGCCCGCCTAAAGGTAGTTGGGAGACCTTGTATCGCAGTGATGGAAATGGACTGGTGACTTGTAGTTTCAGGTTAGGAGTTGGTAAACCAGGGTTTCTGAAATCTGGCCCTCGAGGTCCACTTTCCTGCAAAGTTTAGCTCCAACCTTGATCAAACTTGCCAGCCTATAACTTCCTAGTGATCCTGAAGACCTTGATTAGCTTGTTCAGGTGTGTTTGATTAGGGTTGGAGCTGAACGCTGTAGGAAAATGGACCTTGAGAAATTTGCTGAACATCTACTCACCCTCAGGCCATCCAGAATGTAGATGAGTTTGTTTCTTCATCAAATTTGGAGAAATGTGTCATTCCATCACTGTCTCACCAATGGATGCTCTGCAGTGAATGGGTGCCGTCAGAATGAGAGTCCAAACAGCTGATAAACGCATCACAATAATCCACAAGTAATCCACACCACTCCAGTCCATCAGTTAATGTGTTGCGAAGCCAAAAGCTGCATGTTTATAAGAAACTAATCCATCATTAAGACATTTTAACTTCAAACCGTCGTTTCTTATGAGTCCATAATCCATAATAACACTTCCTCCAGTGACAAAATCCATCACCTGTTGTCCTCTCATATCAAAATCCACCCATAGATTTGTTTTGAACTGTTTTCTCTTGTACACAATTCTTGATTTGTGCATATTTCTCTCCTGATTCAGACAAGACAACATTTTCACTGGAAAAAGCAAAATTATGGATAGAGGACTTGTATTTTAGATGGAAGCAACAGTAAAATTAAAAATGTCTTAATTATAGATTTGCTTCTTACAAACACTGAGCTTTTGTCTTCTCAAGATGTTAACTGATGGACTGGAGTGGTGTGGATTACTTGTGTATTATTGTGGTGTTTTTATCAGCTGTTTGGACTCTCATTCTGACGGCACCCATTCACTGCAGAGCATCCATTGCTGAGCAAGTGATGGAATGACACATTTCTCCAAATCTGATGAAGAAACAAACTCATCTACATCTCGGATGACCTGAGGCTGAGTACATTTTCAGCAAATTTTCATTTTTGGGTGACCTGTTGTTATTTTTGTTTTTTTTGCACACAAAAAGTATTCTCGTAGCTTCGTATAATTACGGTTGAAGCACTGATGTCACATGGACTATTTTATCGATGTCCTTACTACATTTCTGTGCCTTTATCGTAGTAGTACCCTTGCTGTCTATGGAGGGTCAGAGAGCTCTCGGATCTCATCAAAAATATCTTAATTTGTGTTCTGTAAATGAACAAAGTTCTTACAGGTTTGGATCTACATGAGGGTGAGTAATTAATGACAGAATTTTCATTTTTGGGTGAACTATCCCTTTAAGGCCATCACAGATAACCACAAAATTGTTTGTTATTGTTGTTTGTTTATTTATTTATTTAGATGGTTGATTGTTCGGTTTAGAGCACTAGACGTGTAGTGTGTGTGTGTGTGTGTGAGATGTCATTTTGAATAATGCGAACAATAGTGGCTTCTTAGTTAAAAGCATCTTCATTTCTTACTCTTTTCTTGTTCACATTTTATTTTGTTTCTCTCTTTTTCTGTCATTCTCAGACCATTTTTAGTGCCTCGTGTGATGAAAAATGAATAAAGAAGATAAATAGCTTTCACACTGATGATTTGATACCAATCAGAGTGGAATTATATGTATCATTTCTCTCAAAGAAAGGCAATTACGATCAAACTCGCCATTCAATCTTTCCTGTCAGGTACATGTTTTCGATTCCACGGTAAATGACAGATTCCTTTCCTTTTTTTCCCCTCCTCTCTTCTGTTGTTCCCAGGCTGATGATGCCTTAAGTGCTAGTTGTTCAACTCGTTTGTCTTCAGGAGGTTGTAATTGGGCATTTCTATGGCACTAGGGAGACAATGAAAAGAAAGGGCTTGAAAAGACAGGACAGAAGTGAGGGAGGAAAAAAGAAAACGAAAGACGCTGATGGTTTGGTGATTGTGCAAGGTTGCACGAAGGAGGAAAACAACATGCATGCAAGCAATGGCGACCGTGCTACTACAGCTCTTCTTTGTTCATATATTCAACTATTTTGCTGCTGTTGTTGTTGTTTTGTGCTCATACACACTAAATTTACATATAATTGCACAAGATATTTCCTGGGCACAAAATATTTTTTCACAGTTATATGCAGTGAAACAGGCTGTATTTAGAGGCACAGGCATGACCCATCATTAAAATGTGATTCAGAGGTAAGCAAACCTTCCTCCACCTGTCTTGCCTCGAGGCTGTGTGTGTGTGTGTGTGTGTGATCAGACTGTCCCATTGAGTATGCACTGTGAGGTGGCATATCTAGGTCACACACACTGGCACATTACTCCTGTGGGAGCTTTCTTCTGTTTCCTTTGCTCTGTCTTGTGTTCATGTCATGGATTGTCTCCGCTTTCTGAGGTCACACAGGAAGTATTGTGTATGTCATATAGGGTGCTACTGTGATCTCACCCAATTAAGTTAGACACATGAATAGGTGCTCTCAGTGGAACACAATGTATATATTCATATAATATAATACAGAACCAAAATAGATTTTTACATTTTGGGCTTAGGATAATTGTAATTTGGATTATTGGTCATTATCAGCTGATCTTAAATGCACACTCACACTCTTTAGAGATTTCTCATGGTGACGTATACACTGTAAAAAAATAAATCCATAAAATGACAGAAAAAGTACTGGCAGCTCATTACACATGACATTATCCATTCATTTTTTGGGCATTTCTGTTAACTGTAAAACACAATGCAATAAAGTGTAAAATTCAAAATATTGGTAAAACACCTGTAAAAAATAAATACGGAAAAATTCCTTCAAATTATGCAGTATATTGTGCCCTATTTTGACAGATTTTTTATTTTAGAGTGTAGGGAACATTAAACTGTTTTCTTTTGCCCCATTTCTTGCTAACACAGGCATGTGTGAAATATGCTGTACAGGACAGTAGGTGTCAGATCTAAACGCTCGTCTGGACGGAATTAGAGAAATGAGAGAGATTGGTTGAGAAGCCTAACGATATGTTAAAATCATGTGCAGTGCAATCTCTTAAGCTAATGACTCCCTCAGAGTAGCTGACAGTGCCAGTACGGTTCCCTCCATGACATTCATGCAGTTCCCACAAGCTCCCATGTTTGATCACTTTTGCTTTTTTGCTAATGCGGTTTGAATCTCATATGATCTATGGCATATCAGTATTACAGTATCTGCAAAGCAGCACCCCTTTGAATTCCTTCCGCCTCATCTTGTACTACACAAATTTCTTCCATTAATTCAAGTTCAAGTCAAGTCAAGCTGAGCTTTATTGTCATTCCACTACATGTGGGGACATACAGTGGAACGAAATGTCGTGCCTCACAGGACCACGGTGCTACATAATTACAGACATACAACAATGAAGTAAAACACTATAAACCTGTACACAACTAACCTACTGACCTCAATTCAGCTTGAACATACATGTACTAGAACATACAGCTTGAGTTGTTTTTTTTCTCCTTGTAACAGATGATAATGACATTGTTGTAATAATTGCGTTGTAAATTGCAGTCAGTTTGCTTTCTTGACTTTATTTGGATACCAGCTTGTGATTGTTGTTTTGTTAAGCTTAAACATACATATTTGAAGATACAGCTTTTTTTATTTTTTTATTTTTTTAGTGTTGTCAATTCGATTAATCACGATTAATCATATTTTTCTTGCAATTTCGAGTTTTCTTCTGAAAATTGTGAGTATATATCGCACAATTGAGAGTTTACATTTCGGAAATTTTGAGCTTACATCTCCCAATTCTAACTTTTTTTTCTCAGAATTATGAAATATGAATGTGCAACTGCGAGTTTTTACGTTGAAATTGCATGATACAATGTAGCAGTTCTGTTAACTCAGAGATCTTGCAATTCTGAGAAGAACAGTCCAAATCGTGAGATGTGAACTTGGAATTGCGAGAAAGAAAGTCAGATTTCTTTTTGTTTTAATTCTATGTCGGAAACAGCCTTCCATAAACAATCCAACCAACAATGAGGACAATGATCTAATTAGTGCTTACTAAATTATGGTTGGTTTTCTTTCTTGCATTTATTTGAATAGAATTGATTTTTTTTTCATGCATTTTTATACATATTTTTCATTCATACATTTTATAAATTTGTACGCAACTCTGGAACACTTGATTCTGATTGGTCAGTCATGATATTCTGTAGTAAAACAACCAAAACATGTGTATATTTGACCACTGTCCCTTGCAACCAAAAATCTGTGCATGCGTTTCACGTCTCTCTTGTTTTGCTGCCTTGCAAACAATGGTATTTCCTCTTGGAAATGCAAATCTAGTTCTGTTCTCCTTGGGTTTTTCTGTGACCAATATCCCTTCAATCTATTTGGCCTCTTGGGATTTCTGTAAATTGGTTAAAGATGCATATATTTATGATGTCCATACACATGTACACACACAGAGGGTGTGTAAAATGACTTTTCGTGTGCATTCCCCCTCCGGAATCCAGCAGTGATATGTGCCCTCACAGATAGCAGGACGCTTTGCACCAAGATTTTCATTTGCCTTTTTGTTTTTCTACTTCAGACCGCAGTAATAACTTGCTTTTTCTAATTGACATCCTTCTTGAGGAACGACACTTGAGTGTGTGTGATCCAAAGTGTCCGTCAATCCTACATCTTCTTTGCCAAAGAGAAGGCTGGAATATGTTCATTCGCCGTTAAAAAGCCCCATAGTTTTTTGCACCTCCTGTGACGCCGGGTTTGTCAGCGGATGGCGGTGTGGCGTTAGAGGTCAGGGATAATGAGGTCCGTGGGGACCGGCGTAATCGCCAGCTTTGGCACATAACATGGCTATAAACAACAGAGCTTGTAGTCCAGGCAACAGCGACTCAGGCGTATAATAATGATGTTCCCATTAACATGGGCTAAGTACTAAAGGCTAGGGAGATTTGGAGAGGCACTTGATACTCCTGCACTTTCCTTCATTCGTTTTGTTTCTCTCCCCCTAATTAGATGTGACCAGCCTTCTTTAAAATGCTGGCTGTGATTTCTGTCTGTCTTTGCCCTTGAGTGAACATCCTCCACTTGCCAGTAGAACACAAGAGGAACGAACAGATCCTGCTTTCTCTTCTCCATCCTAACAAGAAGATTTTAAAATTGCATGTGGCAGTCTGGGGCCTCGCCATTGGAGCAGAACGGCCCCGGCTTTTGCTCTGAAGGGCTGCTTATGATGGAAGGGGCGCCAGAACAACTGAAGATTGTATTTTCTGTGAAAGTATGTGTCTGGGTGAATGTCATCTGTGAATTAAAGGAACACTCCACTTTTTTTGGAAATAGGCTCATTTTACAACTCCCCTAGAGTTAAACAGATGAGTTTTACCGTTTTTGAATCCATTCAGCCGATCTCCGGGTCTGGGCGAGTGGCAACACCCAGCTTAGCTTAGCATAGATCATTGAATCAGATTAGACCATTAGCATGTAGCGATCAAAAATGACCCAAAAAGTTACAATATTTTTCCTATTTAAAACTGACTCTGTAGTTACATTGTGTCTAAGACCAACGGAAAATGAAAAGTTGCGATTTTCTAGGCTGATACGGCTAGGGAACTATACTCCTCATTCCGACGTAATAATCAAGGAAATTTGCTGCCAGTACCATGGGTGCAACAGGGCGCAATGACCTCAGCGCAGCCTCTGAAAGTAGTCCCCAGCTCAGTAGCCTATGATATAGCTGGGGACTACTTTCAGAGGCTGCGTCATATCATTGCGCCTGCTGCAAAAAATTGTCTGAGAATTGATGCGAAGTGAACAAATAGTTGTGATCTCTGCTCAGAAGAAGACCGGAATCATGCGCTTATGATGCTTTTCTGCTGATTAAGGAAGAATACAAAACTTCTTCACTGCACAAATAATCGTCAAAAGCAAAATTGCTATAAACTACATGCTCTAGCATAACAGGCACTATTTTTTGGATTTGGTACCCCATAAGTAGTAAGAAACGAGTGTTGGATTAGTTATCATTAGTTATTTTTTGTTTAAATGTCTTCTTATTTAATTTTCCTATTTGTCCTGTTTTAATTTAATGGCATATTGTCTTAGAAGTGTCAATTTAGATGCTTTAGTTGGAAGGAGCAGAGGTAATGTTAATGTTGAAACGCTCTCAGACTGATAGTGTGCTTGATTTCTTCATGGCAGCTCTGTTATAGAGAGACTGGCTCGTTGTATTACCGGACTCCATTTTGTCTGACCTGCTGCTCTTTAGCTGCTTAACGACCTGCTCATTTACTGTAGGAACAACATATAAAGCAAGACTCTTATGGCATTCACTTCTCAAAGTGTTTGGGAACACAACTTACCTCTGAGCATTACCGGCAGTTTCAGCCATTGTCTTCTTAATGTGTCCTGTTTGGCCTTTATAACAGAGTCATGTCCTGTTGTTTAGAGCGTCAGGGTTCAGGTCCGTCTGTCCATCTACAACTGTAACGTCAGACCTCTTGTCTTTTAGACTCAATAATGTGGGTCTGCTGGAGCCATAGTAGTACATTACTGCTCTCTAAATCAATACGGCTGAGGTATCATCCACGTAAAAGCAGAATATAAAACATGTCACTGACAGCAATGAATGGATGATGATGTTTCTAATGTGAAACTGGTTAAATAAGCTTACACTGATACTGGAAGAAAACATAAGTTAGGGCTGTCACGCTTGAACTGCCCTGTTTTGTACATGTACTTGTATATGTGCGTACTTGCATGCTTATTTACCTTGCTGTTTTTTTAAAAATCATTTTTAAATAATTTAAATAAAATTCAATATTTAAAATTAAATACTTCATCACACTAAATTAAATTAAATTAAAATTATATTAACGTTGCCTTTTTTCTTTTCTTCTTTTTTTTAATTAAATACTTATAATAATCATAATATTTTAATGCATTATTATTTTTCCCCTTTTTAACTGGCTGTAATCATTTAAATGAAATAATTATTTAAAATAATGAATCACACTAAATTAATGCATTGACCTGATTAAAATTTTTAACAGGATATTTTTTAAACGAATAAAATAAAATATTTAAAATAAAGTAATTAATCACAATAATTTAATGCATTAACTTTTTTTCTTTTTTTAACTTGCTGTTTTTTGTTTAAATAATTAAAAATAAAATAATCACACTAAATAATGCATTCAAATTTTCTTTTTTAACATGCTGCTTTTTAAAAACTAAAATGAGTTAACAAAATAATTAATCACAATAATTTAATGCATTATTTTTTAAGTTTCTTTTTTTTATATATAATTTAAAAGAATAAATTAAAGTAAAATAATCAATGTTATTAATTTAAGGCATTAATATTTTCTTTTTTAACCGTTTTTTTTTAATAATTGTTAGTCTACAATATCAAATGCACATTTGCACATGAAAGGTAACAAACCTTCCTCACACAGAATGCGATAGATAAATTGCTGTGTGTTGTGATTGCTGTAGACACATGCGTCCCGTGTCGCGTCTCTGTAGTGTAAACAGGCCATTGTAATGCATTGCTTTGTGTGGTGAAATGCTAGCTCTGACAGTGCTGGTGACAGAGATGAAGGAGTGATTGAGGAGATGGCATTATTCCGCCGCAGACGTGGGCTGTTGAGTATAATAGCGTGGTCCTTTGGGTAAACTCACGTTTTGTTGAGTATTAAAGCTCGATTGGCTCGTGTCGTGACGGGTGCAGTGACTCCTGTACGAGGCCTTGATTGAGTAAAATCTCTGATTCTGTGCTGAAGGTGTAATTGGAGTGTGATTGTGTACATATGGTCCTTTGGCTAACCTTGTGGAAACAGAAAAGAGTAGAAATTGAAAAAACCTCCATTGTGTGGACCTTCCTCGTGCTCCCAGTGTGGAAACGGCAACATAACGTGACTAAATAATAGATACTGTAGGTTTAGGACAGAATACAAGAATATTGTGCAGAATGGAGTATAGTGCCGTGAGAAACATATGGTTGCAGTTTTTCTGTACTGTTTTTTTTATTAATTAATGTTTATTCAGCAGGGATGCATTAAATTGAGCACAAATGACAGTAAAGGTTATAATGTTGCAAAAGATTTATATTCCAAATAAATGCTGTTCTTTTTGATTTTCTATTTATCTGTGAATTCTGAAAAATAAAATGTATCACTGTTTCCACAGAAATATTGGGCAGCACAACTGTTTTCAACATTGCTAATAATCAGAAATGTTTGTTGAGCAGCAAATCAGCATATTAGAATGATTTCTGAAGATCATGTGACACTGAAGACTGGAGTAATGATGCTGAAAATACAGCTGCGCATCACAGAAATCAATTACAGTTTAACAGATATTCACATAGAAAACAGCTATTTTAAATTGTAATAATATTTCACAAATGTACTTATTTTTGAACAAATAAATGCAGCCTTCTTTTGAAATCATAAAAAATCCAAATATTTGAATGTATTTGAAGAGAAAGATATTTTAAATGCTGTTGTTTTCCATTTTAACTACACAGAAAAAAAAAAATGAAGTTGTAAATAAAACTGATTACAAGACAGTGTGTTACAAGAAAATATGATTTCAGTCATTTTAATTCAGAATTTTACATTTAATTAATTGTGTTACTTACCAATTCTTTGTAATTAATTGCAAAATTTACTAGCAACTTTTGAGTGAAAATTGTTTCTACACCAATTTTATCCAGTCTATTTTTTTGTGTATAAATGTCTAACTCAGAGGTGCCCAACCCTGTTCCTGGTGATCCACTGTCCTGAAAAGTTTAGCTCCAACTCTAATCAAACACACCTGCCATCCTGAAGACCTTAATTAGTTGCTTCAGGTGTGTTTGATTAGAGTTGGAGCTAAACTTTTCAGGACATTGGATCACCAGGAACAGGGTTGGGCACCCCTGGTCTAACTTATTAGTAGTTCAGCCAAATAATGAATCAAAAAGATGTTCAAATCAGTTTCTTGAAAATGGAAATTCAGGGAGAGCCCACAGTATACAAACTTTCTGTGTTGAATACCTGTATGACCAACTAAATTTGCATAGCATGCGTACTACATAGTACAAAAATAGTATGAGTAGTATGTAAATA
This sequence comes from Tor tambroides, assembly GCA_021397915.2. Lineage (NCBI taxonomy): Eukaryota > Metazoa > Chordata > Actinopteri > Cypriniformes > Cyprinidae > Tor > Tor tambroides. Next base: position 41,419 of record JAFVLL020035697.1, on the reverse strand, counting down.
CACTATTCCTCACTATTCAACCATGGCAAATGTCGTAGTTCATGTGTAAGAAATGGCAGAAGCTGTAGGGAAGAGTGTAGTAATTATAATGTGTTTGGTTTAAGCAGCAGAAGTGTATGGGAGGTCCTGCCGTGATAGAAAAACAAATGTCTGTGTGTGTGTGTGTGTGTGAGGTAGATTGTTCCCTCTCTCTCTCCTGCACAGGTGTGTGTGTGTGTGTGCCTGAAGCCGGCAGGTGTTTAGGTGCTCATTACTCACGGCTGTCAGAGGAGCAGAGGGGAGAGATGCTTAGTGATGGCCCATTAAACTGTACTTTTGTGCTCTGGATACTGGAGACCACACTTTATGATGAAGTCAGTGTGTGTGTGTGTGTGTGTGCGTGCGTGTGTGGGTGCGTGCGTGCGTGTGAGAGTGTGTGTGAATGCCATACAAACCTGCTCACCTTACACCAAAAAACAAAAAAGCAAAGTGAATTCATGATTCTTTGTGTGTGTGTGTGTGTGTGTATACATTAGTGCTGTCAAACGATTAATTGCGATTAATCACATCCAAAATAAAAGATTTTGTTTACATAATATCTGTGCATGTGTATATGCATGTATATATTTAAGAAAAATATGTTATGTTTATAATATTATAATGAATAATTTAATAAAAGTATATGATTATAAATATATACATGTGAATAGATGTAAATATTTTCAAAATATATACTGTATGTATGTGTGTGTATATATATATATATATATATATATATATATATATATATGTATATATATATATATATATATATATATATATATATATGTATATGTATATATATATATATATATATATATATATATATATATATATATATATATATATATATATATATATATATATATATATATATATACATATATATTATGTAAATACATAGAAAAAACTTTTTTGGATGCTATATATGTGTGTGTGTGTGTGTGTGTGTGTGTATACACACACACACACACACACACACACACACACATATACATATATATATATATATATATATATATATATATATATACATTTGATGTTAGATAACACTAGAATGTAAAAGGGTTTTTTATTTTATTTTATTTTATTTTATTTTATTTTTTATTCCCCAAAATACCATAATTACCACACCATGCTAGAGGTCATTTTCTTTCTTTTATCTTTTCTTTTTTTAGTCTTTGCTACAGTATGTGGACATTAAGACCTTGTAAGTCTGTAAAACAGCTAGATTTGTGGCTGTATCTTTGAGCGCTGTGTCACTAACACAGAATCCTGTGATCAGTGGGATGGTGTGAGTCTGTGAGTGAGTGGTAAACTGACCTCGAGGGCCCGAGCAAACAGCTTTAAAACTTCTCCACAAATAGACTGTTCACCTGCTGCTGAGTGCAGATTCTGGCGTTATTACGGGTGACATTGACTGTGACCCGCTGAAGCCCCGTCTCACTGCCAGCTCTGCCAACACAGCGCCAGCCAAAACCAATAGCACTGATTCAGGCTCATTCAGCTGGAGAACAAAAGGACAGAGAACATTGTCTCCATGTATTGTGCTGCCTCTGATTCGTTTACCACTTAATTATGTCTCTGCCATTCAGTTTGTTCTGTTTCTGTGTAGTATAGACAAGAAAAAACTGGTGAAGCTATTAGGGACTGTGCAGATCGTTTGCTCTGGCTGCAGAGATCACAGAAGAGCTGCCAAAGCCGGTCCTGTTTGTTACAGATGTCCACGTGCAGCAAAAACATATTCTGATTCTTCAGATTCGTCATGTAAGAGTGTCACATCGTTGGGTCCTACATACATACATACATATATATTTATGTGTGTGTGTGTGTGTGTGTTTTAGAATATGTCAATATTATTATTTAATATAAAGAACATTTAATATTTAAGCAAATCTAACAAAGAGCATCTAAGGAGGTCTGAATATGATTCACTTGAAGGCAGTGCCATTTTAGAATTATGTATATGCTTTTCTAATATTTATTAATATTTTTATTAGCTTTTATTTTTTTATATTTTCAATTTTTATTTAATTTTAAGTTTTCTTAATTTTATATGCTTTCCAGTTTTTATTACTGCTTGTTTTTTTATTTATTTATTTATTTATTTATTTTTTTTAGTTTTAGTAATTTTAGTGCTTCAGCTTATTTCAGTTATTTGTCGGTGCGACATTTCTCATTTTTGTTCAAGTTTTAATTTTTTGTCTTTTTTATTTAATATTTTCATTATTATTTTATTTCAGTTTTATTTTAATGAACACAAATTATTTTAGTTTTAGTTAACAATAACAATACTGATATATGAATGAGAATGAGATGAATGAGAATCCATACTGTGAAAGTGAAACTGAAGAAAGTATAATTAATATTATCCAAGTGTTCTGGATTCTGCAAAACCACAAAGTGAATGGAAAGTGGACTGAAACCATATAACAATATAACAGTGGAGCAAAAAGAGATGTGAGTTCACTTTTAAGGTCAGTGTGAATGCAAAGATAACTGGTTCCTTTTCACCTAAAGGTTTATGTAAAGTTTACTTAAAAGTTGGAGTTTTGTTGCTTTTGGTTCATGTCTGTTATTGTTCTTACAGAATTCACTATTAGACGATATACACAAATACATATATGTACAATATTTTTCTTCAGGCAAAACCAATCAAAAATAATTATATCTTGTCTTGCACTGTTAAAAATAGTTATAACTAGTTGCAATTAGTTATAACAACTTATTTTTTTGGATAAATATTCAACTTTAACTAAACTAAAATTAACTAAACTTAAACTTAAATTAACTAAACTAAAGTCAAGCATGAACGCTATTTTTTTTTTTTTTTTTTTAAGTTGAAACAACAAATTAGTACTTATTCAAATGTTGAATTTTATGTAGTGATAGCATTTATTTATTTATTTATTTATTTTACAGTGGTACATATCTAAATTTTCCATTTTTAAATCCAAATAATTTAATTTTTAAATTATTACACCTCAATTTGAGAATGTCCCTCCCCCTAATATCACCGGCTAGCATCTTCTCGTCAAGCCATTTCTGGGGGTCTTTATGAGAGGTTCTTGTAAAGATGATTGATGGTGAAAACAAACTCTCAATGTGAGGTCTAGGGAGCGTGCCAGAGCGTATTACTTTCCATGTTTAGCAAAATGAACCACGTGAACTGGGAGACTCGGTCCCATCCCACAGGTCACAGAAGTACTGTTTGCACATCAAACACAACCCAGTCATGTTGTTCATTACAGAGTTTCTCCATTTGTTAATGACAATTACGCTTAAAGCCTCAGGCATTGTGGAGATGAAGAAAACGGTGCTTGTTCCCCAGAGACGGTTTGGCGGTGCAGCCTTGGTCCATTTCATCTGCAAATTGACGTCGATTCCCGCAGGAGTTTTACTGTAAGGGTTAAAGAATTTTCATTTAAGAAACCCTTTGAAAGTTTGACCTCACTTGTTTGCGTGCTTTAAAAGTTTGAAATAGATAAATTTCCAAAATCCTCGGCATATCTCTCCACGTGTCATTTTAAGAGAGAGACATGCTGAAAAGGAAGATTATTTAAGGAGAGTTAATGAAAAAGTCCTTGAGATGTACGGCGGGCTGTCAGCGAGAGCAGTGATAGATCGAATCTCGCTGTTATTGGCGTCCGCCAACAGACTTCTACGCCTAGACCCGGGCCATTTGTTGATTAATTAATCAGGTAATGTACAGTATCCCAAAGTTTAGCCTTATGTAACCAAAAGAGATCTCCTACAATCCCGTTCTGGATCGAGGGGTCATTTGAGCGCCTGTGGAAAATAGAACAATAAACGTATTTGGGGAAAAGGGTTTCCCATTTCATGAATATATTCAGTCCGGTGGTCCCGTCTGAGGTAATTCTGTTGAGTTTGGGGGGAACGTTTGTGTTCTTGTGGTCTCCGGTGAACCCTGGCAAGAGAGTTAAGAAAATAAACATGGGGTTACGTTGGTTAGTTTGCTGTAGAAATGGGATTTTGGGGAAATCGAGGGCGTGTGACATCACACATCCATTCGATGACTATTGAAGTGAGTTTTTGTCTGGTGATCAAATGATTTTCATAATCAATGCACATTCGTACTTGAGTGGAGGCGTCACAAGAAAGCAACTTAGTCAATGAAAATGATTGCTTTCCTCGAATGGAAATGTAGTTTTATTGGAGGCACTCATTCATATTGTGTTTGCACACTCTCTGTTATTGCTTTATTTGTACAGAATTTGATTATCGCCCCCAGTCATTCTGTACTCACATAAAACTCGCTGAGAATTATTGGAAATGTATGTTACGAGTCTTGCTTTGACTGGAAGACAGACTGCAATCTGCATCTTCCCTCCAGCTAAAGCTACTAGTGTGCACAGGAAATGACATCACAGACGTGTCTTGGAGACTTGGCGTCCCAAAGGCAGCTGTTGATAATGGTGTGGTGTTGTTCCATTGACCGAGAAGCCAGTCTGTAGCACATCCTGTCCAAAGGCTTGACAGTGTAACGATTTAAGATTTCAATCAGGCAAGGACAATGGTCGAGGAAGTTAGTTGGGTAGTGTCTTTGGGGACTGATAACACACACACACACACACACACACACACATATATAGGCCTGTATACAAAACTTTATCTCTAAAGCTCTGCTTACTCACTTCCTGTTAATTCCTTAACAAAGTTACTGCCAACCAGGGTAAGAGTTCCTGGTATCAGACTCCTTAAAGGAATATTCTGAAGTTAAGCGCAACCGACAGCATTTGTGGCGTAAGGATGAAGTCACATTTACCCCTTACGAAAGTCTTCTCAATAGGAATCTGCACAATTGGGGGTGTTTCTCACACAAATAGTGCATCAGATTGATGTTTGTTTATCTTTGAACAGGTAAATTCACTGCATTTAATGCCTTTTTAATGCCTTAGATTGCTAAAATAAAATAAAATAAAATAATTTAAAAATATTTTAACTAACCCCTCACAGTGGAAATGAATGTAAAAAAATTTTGTAAGATTAAAAAAAAAAGAAATAATGGAAGCATATTGTGAAATTGGATATATCATGTTTTGCAGAAAATAAGTTGAGAGGGGGAAAAAATTGATTATTAGTAACTTTTTGTTATAAAATTCGAAAATGATGTAAAATACTGATAAATGAAATGAAACATTTACAAACATTATAAACACTAGAAACTTGTATTTTATATTTTTATATTTCCCCTCACTTCACAGCAAACACAGGACATTTCAGATGAGGAAAAAAACACCACTCATATATATATATATATTTATATATATATATAATCTGATAGATAGATAGATTTATTTAAGGGTAAGTGGAAACTAATTTTGTGGTTATCAACAAAACACTGCCACAAATACTGTTGAAAGAGATTCATTTCTACTGGACCTGGTAAAATTTCTACTGGACATGAGTAAAATTTGTTGAATCAAATGTTAGTTAAGACCATTTTTGTTTTGTTTTTGGTTTTGTTTTGTTTTGTTTACTGATGAAATAAGTTGGAATTGATTCCATCAAGCTGTATTGTTGCTCAATTTCCAGTTTTATTATTATAGATTTATTATTGACAGGCGTTTCTAATGCAACTTTATTTCAATGCATTTAGAAACATGCATAAAGTAGCGTTATTTAAGATACCTGCTACTTTTTATTAAAGATTAGAGGATACTTTTATATTGCAGTCTTTTTGTGGAAATGTGAAGTTGTCATACCTGGCCATTCCTCTCTTTGATGTGTCAAGTATTCTGACAGTTTAATTTCCTTTAGAGATTCAAGTGCTCTTATTGAAAACAGAAAGAAAGAAATAACGGTTTACTCCTCTTACCACCTTAAACACAAACAGTCCGTCCGAATTTACCCCACACTCTGTCTCTGCTGCCACAGGTTCGGCAAAAACCGCAAAGACGAGCGGCAAGGGGACCAGATGGAGCGGAAGGGGTCCAGCAAGAGCAAGATGGAGGAAACTCAGGCCAGCGAGGAAGAGACGCAGAGAATGAGGCTGGAGCAGGAGAGGTGAGCGGCTGCGTCCCGATCCCCGTAAAAAGCCTCTCAATTAACCACCGCTGGCCGGGAAATTAGCAAACTGTCTAATTAAGTAAATGGGGTCCGGGGAGGTAAAAGTTCTGGGAAAGCTCTTAGATGTCATTGGTGTAAACGGTTGAGAGCTTTTATAACAGTACATTAAATTGATCACGTGTGGATTGTTTGTTTCTTTTGTGCTTCTGACTAAGGAACCAACCTGATAATGTAGGGTCTTTTGGGCTGCGGACTAAATGGAGGTCCTTAGTGAGGGACTGAATGAAAGGGATGGTGTTTTTTTTTTTTGTTTTTTTTTTTGTACTGTCATTTTGGCTTCCTGTATCTCAAATTATTAGCAATGCTGTTTCCAGGCAGATGTTCTTTTCCCTTTCATAAAGATGGGTAAAAGCAGAGCAGTAATTTAAAATAGAAATATGGGTTTATGTATAATATAATATAATACAATATAATATAATATAAAAAATATTGTTAAAAATTGTCATTTTTTATTTGTTACTTTCATTCATCGGTGTTACAAAATATTACAATTTCAGATCAATTCTGCTACTACGAAGAATCCTGAAAAAAAAAAAGTATCACCGTTTCCACAAAAATATTAATCATGTGGAAATTTGGAAATTAAAATATGTTTTAATACTGATAATAATCAGAAATGTTTCTTGAGCAGCAAATCAGCATATTAGAATGATTTCTGAAGGATTATGTGACACTGAAGACTGGAGTAATGATGCTGAAAATTTATATTTCATCACTGCAATAAATTACATTTTAACACATATTCATATAGAAACAAACATTTTAAATAGCAATAACATCTCACAGTATTACTGTGTTTACTATATTTTTGGTCACATAAATTGAACCTGGGTGAGCATAAACAATTGTAAGTAAATAAATAAAAATGAATAAATGAATAATTAAAGAAATACTTTTGTTTGACCAGTAGTGTATATTCATATGTACAGTAGTGGCCAAAAGTAATGTCCAGAGAGGATATTTCTCAATATTTTCTTTTAATACAAGAATATGTACTTTTCTTAATATTTCAATGTTTCTAAATTGTCTTTGATTACAGCATTCTCAAGAGCAGTACTCAATAATTTTTGCACATAACATGCGGGTTTTTTACATTTTTTTTAATGACGCAATTCGTCATGTTTCATTGCAATATTACAAACAAAACAACTGAGCTCATACATTAGTTTTACACTCCAAGCACAACTACGCAACATGCTTACAAAATAATTAAAGGGAAAAGGTGTCTATTTTCTTAGGCTGGACAGCACTTTCGGCCACTAATGTATATGTAAAAAAAAAAAAAAAAGATTTCCTTAAAATGTGTATTTGGACCAGCCTTCACAATATACAGCCATAAAACAAATGAACTTTGTAGTCAAGCCTCTATTGATGATGCTGCATAATTGAAATGTAACAATAGGCACAATCCCGTCTTTAGCAGGCCCTGCGATGACAATAAGCCTGCGTCCACTCAAAGCAACATCTGAACTCCATTTCCAAGCGCTTGTCTTGTCTCTGACACTCTCCACTATGGGCTGTGAATCAGGCTTTGGCTGCGGGCCCAACACATTGCCAGCTCTGCTCCAAAGACAGCAGGCTTTCCAGGGCCCCGCTCTTATTCGTCTACCACCTCAGGCCCTCAGAGAAAGGAAAACCGGCAGGAACGCTGAGAGATAAGTGTTGGCGTTCGCTAAGCCCTGCTTGCGTTTTGTCCGTATTTGTTTTTGGAAGGTTTTCATATTTCACACATTGCCCTTTTCGGTATTGTTTAGTTACTATGCACTGCTCTTTTTTCCTGGTTATCTTTCGTTTTCCTTTTCTCACCTCTGCAGTTGATAGCAGAGAATCCTTGAGGGAAATCGGTCTGCTATAATAATAATCTGCCTGGCCACCATGTGGTGATGCGATATTCAAAGTCTCTCACCAGGGAGACTGACAGCTAGGAAAATCAATTACAGCCTTATTTTTAGGGGTGTTATTACACACTGTGCTACAGGTTGGACAGTCGTGTGTGTGAGCACACATATGTGCACGATCAGGGGCTTTGATTGATTATATGAGGCGCAGGGACAAGGCCATTTCTACACACTTATGAAATTATAGATCAGGTGATAGGTGCCGCTGATGGCTATTGGAGGCGATGCATCCAGCAGCTGCTAAACAAGTCAAGCTCCAGGAAGAAAGAGGACGCAGAAGATGGGCCGCGTCAACAGCCCTCCCCTGACACGACCGATCACACTCGACTTGACGTTTTGACAGGGGCTTTTAGTGATCCAGAAGCAGAAGGCAGCGCAAAGGTTGGCTAGATTAATTTTCATAATGTGCCACCATTAGCCTATCTATTTCTGGCAGGGAGGGCACAGCCCGCTTTTTAGCGCACCTGACCCTCAAGGATGTTTATGAAATTCATCTATGACTCAGAAGCGCTGGCTTTAGCGCTGGCATATGCGCTGGATGACTTAATTCTTCCAGAATACTTTTCTGCTGTTGGTTTTAGTCTGACGGGCATGATATTAAAGGAATAGTTCACCCAAATATTTAAATTCTGTCATCATTTCCTCGAAATCAAGAAAACCTTTTGTCTGTAGAGCACAAAGTAGATTTACTGCTCTCCAGCATATTGACCACTGGTTCTCTAAAAAGCTCAGAAAAAGACCAAACATCCCCATGAAAGTGATTGGTATGATGCAACACGGGCAAAAATAATCGTAAATGTTTGTAAATCTCTCATTTTGCTATATTATCACCAAATCTTTAACTCATTTCCTTTCTGTTAGAACAGGTTTTGTATTTCTTTTTTTGGTGCTGATTGATCATAGGCCTTATTGATCCAAGCTTATGCACCAAAGTTTTTGAGTGGAAAAAAAATAAAACATTTTTTGTGGATAATTTTGACAGTGTTCACTCAAAAGCTGAGGTGCAAAAGCTTAGATCAATGAGGCCTGCGATCAATCAGTTCCAAAAAAGAAATATACAATTTTTGACTGTTTGATTTTTGGGGAAGCTGTGTGGGCAAAGTTAGTTTGTTTTAGTCCAATGTGATAACATAAACTAGCATTTTCAGGAAAAAGAAAATCCTCTCCATGTCAAAATGACTTGAACACAATATGAGGGTTTAGTGGTATATTTTCAAGTTTGAAGCCAAACAGCTGTTTATGAGGGATAGTTTGTCCTTTTTTTTTGCTGAACATCTGAATATCTCCTCTGCTCTAAAATCTTTGCACTTTCAACTATTCAAACTTGGCGCTTTATGTTTGATTACAAGTCATGTAAAAAAATGTAATAATACTAATTGAATATGCACATGCTTGATGCACATTGGGCATCCTTATTTGTTTTTTTATGAGCCCAATTTACAAGCTTATTAGAGAAAAAAAAAACTTCCTGTGAAAGAATTTTCTGAAATAATAATATTGTGTTGCATTTTTCATGTTTCACAGCACTTTCTAAGTCAAATGACCAGTGGGTCTCACTAAAAGAGCATTTTTAACTGAAATTTTCCCAGAAATAGATGAATGCAAAAGTTGCTTGTTCTACATATGTCAGTTCGAAAATGAAATGTCTGGTGAGTAAATATAATGTAATACCTACACTAAACCCTACGATAAATCTAACTGATATTGTTAACAAAAGCTAACTTAATATAAAAACACATTTGCTCGAGCAACCATGCCATCTTATTTGGCTTCTGCAAGTCTTTGAGCTCTTTCATTGTGACTTGTGTTTCACAGGACTCATACCCATGTGCTCCGTATTGCAGGTGCAATGCTGTACCGGGTGCGCTACCGAACAAGTTTACTATGTTATACGTATGACTCTGGTTATGTGATGCAAACATCAAATGTATTAGTTTACAAATAATGCACTACAGTAAAAGTGTTTTGAGCTCATAACATAGTATTGTGCTAGGAACTGTGTGAAAACAAGTCTTTATTAATCAATAATTTGAAAAAGGATAGAAGTTTTTGGTGTTTTACTGCCGCAAGTGTTCATTGCAGCTGCAACTACAGTGAATTGTATGTACAGTATTGATATGTTTTTGAAGTTTTGCAAAAAATGTAGGCACAGTAGAGGCACATTTACTCCAGTGAGCCTACAGCATATGTTGCCCGTTTATGTTCCATGCAACAAAGAAGTCATATTTGGAATAATTTCCATTTCATTCCATTTGTGTACAAGTATTTGCATACATACAGTGGCCCCAAAAATCATTTTGACACGCTTAGACACTCTTTAAAATGTATGAATGCCATTGCACTAGATAATAAAATATCAAACTAAGTGCCATTTATGTTATTGCCAAATAGCACAAGCACACTTTTCAAGGACAAAATTAAGTTTGAAATGAAATAACAGTAGATTGATTATGAATCACTAATGTAACATAGTTACTCTGCTAGGGCACATCTGTGAACAGATGACCTTGAGACCAGCTAGTTACGAGTAATTGCAATACATTTTTAAGAATGGCTTTTTGGGAGCCACTGTATCACGTATAGGAAAAAAGAAATATGGGGTAAAAATATGCAAAACTGCTCAGAAGCAGCACTGCTGTTCGCAGGCGTGATTTGGAGTGAAGTTGATGAAGTGTTGCCATCAGTGGCATTTGTTTTTGTCACAATCGAGTAAATTGTAAGCAGCTGTGCGGGCCCCCCCAACTGCCTCCAATCCTTCGTTAGTCCTCAACAAACCAAATTTTTCATCCCTCATCAAGGGCTTCAGCAGAGCCTGGAGCTCCCGCCTGTGTTTCTGCAGGAACACGCTGACCATTACGAGGACTTGTTTATGCCTGTAGCATGGTTGCAGTCCTGTCCACCATATGTATCTTGATTGAGCGGACCACCATGGCAGGGGGCCATTTATAGCATGTGCATGGGAAGGAGTGTGTGGGCACCAAATCACCATGCTAGCAAAAAGATCTCTTTCATCCTCCTCTGTGTATTTACACTTGGCTGATCAGGCTTTATGTCTTTGTACACACTGCAAAAATGCCCAATGCAAACATTATCAGAACCTGGTAAACTCTTCCCATCCAGCTTCTCCACTGAAGTAGATTAGCATGGCTATTAGCTTATCTTCTTGGCTCCATTAGTGGCTAATCAGTGACTAGCACACCTCTGTTTCTGCTCAGTCTTCCTTACTTCCTTTCCACTCTCCAGCGACGCTTCCTCCGGATTGTTTGGGTTCCTGATAGACTTTAAAGGCAGTGTTATAATCAACAGCGGATATCTCAGCTAGCTTCCTCTTTCTTTTAGCCCTTAGCATGAGCTTTGAAGGTTCACAGGGTGTGGGAATTGAAAATAACGTTTGGAATGCACTTCAGTGCCAACTTTTCAAAGCCAAAAGAACTACAAAAACTGTTTCCCAAACTTTTTGTCATCAACCTTTCACAACCCCACATTGATGTTTGTGTTTTATGTTTCATCTCGTATTACACTGAATATCCTAAAGCACTGGTGCTATTAAAATATTGAACCTGTATTTAATAACTGTGATTATTTTATATTATTTTGATGTGCTGAGACTTAGGACATGCATTGAAAAAAAAAAGTATTGTTGTGGAGAAGGATAATAACATTATTTTAGTATTTTATATACTATTATAATATTTATTAATATTTTGAATTAACTTGTATTTTCAGGTTTTTTTTGGCATTTGTATTAGGTTTTTTTTAAAAATATTTTTATTTATATTTATTTCATTTTTTAATTTTAGTAATTTTAGTACATTCAGTTTGTTGCCATGACATTTATTTATTTGTTTGTTTATTTATTTTATTTTCATCTAATAGTTGCATTTTTATTTTAGTTTAATTTTTTATTAACTTTATTTGAAATCAATAACAACTAAAGAGCACTAATGCAGAATTTTACCTCTATAATATAATATAATATAATATAATATTTTGAACACTTCATTGTTTTTGTAAATGTATTGGGGGAACTGTGGTCCTGTGAGTGTTTATTCCTGCTGCATTCGTTCATTTTATTACCTTGATTTATTAATTGATTTTCCGTCAGCAGTTTTCCAACTCTTTCTCCATTAACACTTGCCTTCGGCTTTCCATACATTCTCCAACATTTCATTTTTTGATGCATTAACGCGTGTTACTTGTAATCGCAGCTGATCTTTCCCCTCGCATTATGCCGGTAATTTTGTTACAAAATAATTAGCATTGTCGTTCCGCTTTGTCAAACGAGCTCATTATGTTGCAGAGCCTTTTGTAACAGTTCACCGCTTGACTGGACCAGTTAGCTTCCAGAGTTCAAAGGCAGATCACAGGACTGATTGTGGACCAGATTATATTTGTAATTACATTTATATTCCTCTAACAGCTATACATGCATGCGGTTGGAGGCTGAAGACGTTATCGCCTGCATAGACAAGTTGTAAGCGTATATTTTTATTTTTCAGTTGTTTGCTGTGTTGAGAAGAGATGTTAAAAATACACACATTCCATGTGATTCTACAAGTAGCGTGTAGATGATTATGTTGCCTTATTTACACTTAAAAACTATCAGCCGAAGAGTGAGATCTGCCTGGCGGCCATCGACGTGAACATTCCGCTCTCTCTTAAACCTGAATTAAACATTGTTAGACATATGGAGGGAGTGCTTTGGCTGCGTCTGTCTGGAATTTGGTGGTGTCGTAAGATAAACAGTGTGATTTATTCAGCGAGGAGAGGAAGGACTGCGGGCGGACCGGAGTGTGATCTTTCGTGCTTCGCTTCAAAACATTTTGCTCCACTTCCAAACTTCTCCTCCTTCTCAAACTCACAGAGCAGAACCTTGTACATTCTTCAAAGAAGTTCATAAATCTCTCAGTCCTTATCTTGTGTTTGTATCAGGCTGTGATCAATGACTAATTTCCTCCCCGAAACGTCCACTTTGACCCCGCGGGACGGAGCACATACCGCACGCTTGACGGCATCTCAGCGTCTGGATGCATTACAGCTCAGATAACCTTAAATAAATCATCTTGCATGGCATTATGGTATGGATGGATCGCATCTAATGAGCTGTTTTTGAATTATGCCAACTTATACCTTGTGAAAGAGTTTTGTTTCTGTGCATCCGCTTGTTACCTAGAAACAACCTCGGATTTGCAATGGCGACCCATATGTTGCCATAATGGCCTCTCTCTCTCTCTCTCACACACACACACACACACACACACACACACACACACATACATGGACGCTCTGGGCAGATGTGAGATAATCACTGCATCAAACTCTTCATTAGTTTAACACTCACTTTTTCTTGCTCTGGTGCAGATACTGATGTGCAAACAGAGTTATATCTCATCCTGACAGATAAACATGGCTTTATTATTTTTCTTTCTGCTGTGTGTTTCTTCTGCCTCCCTGCAGACACACACACACACACACACACACACACATGCATGCATATAGTAGCTATCTACACTAATTAGCTTTGAGCCCAGAAAGTCACAAAGAGGGATTTGCTCTTGCTCTCTTTGTTTTATCGCGGCTCACTGGGGAGTTTTTTCCTCCCTCTTGCAAATATTTTGATCATGTTTTCCCTCTTCTCTTCCACTTTTATAATTTTAGTATCAGTCTTGCGTGTGCCCGTGTCATGTGACTTTGTGAATGATGTATCAGGAAGTTCACTACAGGCGTTGTTGGAACCTTTTTGGGAGGATTTAGCAATTATGTGATCTTTAAATTTGCTGAAAAGGCATATGAGGTGAAGGTCTCTAATAAACGGAATATGAATAATAAAGGCTCTCTAAAGAATGTAGAATTCACAAACCAGTCACTTACAGCATAAACTAGCTGTGTGTTACAGTAGCACAACTATATATGACTGTTATATATGTTTTCAATATTGATAATAATCAGAAATGTCTCTTGAGCAGCAAATCAACATATTAGAATGATTTCTGAAGATCATGTGACGCATGATGAAACACTGAATACAAAAAAAAAAAAAAAAAGGTTATATATTAGTCTGTTGCAGTTTGACAGTTTAGCAGGAGTAAAATGGACTAAAATGTTGACATGTGAAACACTGAATACATTTTCATGATGTTTCTGTTAAAAGAGAAAAGCTATGACAAAAAAAAAAGCAATAAATGAACACTGAAGAGAAAGCAGAGAGAGCAAAAGCAGGAATGGGAAAGGAGAGAAGTGATAATGTGTTCGTTGCAGCTATTTCTGTGTCCTGCATTAATGCCACACTGGACCATTAATTGTGTAATGAACTAAAGGTGGAAGAGGGAATTCAGAACAGGTTTAGCTAGAAGTTGAGGCACAGACACACACAGTTATGGTCATAGTTCAACGCACACACACACACACACACACACACACACACTGATTACCCATAATGCTCATAATGTCAAACTAACTAATTCATGTCAAGTTTTGAGTGCAAAGTCATTTTTGTCCTCACAGAAAGTGAATATGCTGCATGAAGTCACAAAATTACAAGTAATTAGATTTCATTTGTTTATTATACAAAGCAGGTCATAATTCAATGGCTTCAAAAGTGCTTCATCCAGTCAGAATCAATGTATAATTCTGATCAACACATGGCAAGTTGCTACATTACGTGGTAACTATAAACTACAGTTATAATGAACTTAGACTATTGACTACTTTGCATTATTTTAATCATTAATATTACTAATTGTAACTATTTATTGTTCATCATTGTTCACAAACAGTAACTAAACCTAAATTGAATTTGAAATAAAGCTGAAATAAAATAAAATATAAATGTTACATGAAAAGCAACAACTTAAATGAAAATTTGAAATGCTAGACACATTGATTTTCGTTATTATATTATATTATATTATATTATATCATATCATATCATATCATATATCATATCATATTATATTATATTATTTTATTTTATTTTATTTTATATGATAAAAAAAGATGTTAGACACACTAAATTAATTTTAAATTTAATTTAAAAAATATAACAAACTAAAAAAATAAAACAATATAAAAAAATATATTAAAAAAAATATGAAAAGCACATAACAAAAAACTAAAATGTAAATAAAAACTGAAAACATAAAAAAAATTGATAATTCAAAATATTAACACTGTAGTAGTATATAAATAATACTAAAATAACACTCCACTGTGCATGGATCTACCACTGAGTCACAATAAAAATATAAACCAAACAAAATGCCTTGCTGTGCGATGATTTTTTTTTTTGTTGTTGTGGCTGGTTATAGAGTATGTTGTTAAATGAATTTCATAGGCCAGGCTAGTGTCTTCATCGTGCTGGTTTTCAACCTGAAGTTAACCTTCTGTCATACACAAAACACACACAGAGCCACAGCGCACTTCTCGTCCCCAGGCCACTGTGATAAATGAGTTTCAGTCTGGTACTCCAGGGGCAGGTTACACTGGACCTCTACTTCAGTGTGCTCATTACCTCATTCAAACACAGATATCGCTCTCCCAGATTTGATTTGGCCATTATAGGCACAGCGCCGGAGGCCTCGTACTCCTATTGAGTTTCCGTAACTTGTCATAACACGGTTTTTACTGGCAGCGAGGTGACATCAGTTTTTAAGTGGACAGCAGGTAGACGACGGCCTCGCCAGTGTAAGATATCAACCTTCAAATATGAAGAAACTAGAGATGAACCAATGCTACATTTCTCCGGTGATAACAATAGCTGATTATTCAGAATGACATCTTTCTGATAAAGAAAAAAAAAAGATTTAAACAGAGATCATTAGAGTACATTTTACAAGAAAATACTTTTTCAGCTTTCTTTCATTAAAAATGTCATGTTTAAATCAATGTGCTACTTGCTAGTTCTTTGTAATTAATTGTGAAGTTTACTTGCAAAACTATACAGGAAACCCTCTCATTTAGTACTTTACTATAATATTAGAGGTTATAATTAACAACAGAGCCCAACTGCAATTTATTTTCCGATGTAACAATCACACTCAAATCAAAATGAAATGTTTGTATGCAACATACATACACTATATTGCCAAAGGTATTGGGTCGCCCCCTTCTAATGAACAGGTTTGACTACTTTAGTAATTTCTATGAGTACAAATCTTAATGTTAAAGCATATAATGATATTCTAGGAAATTGTGTGCTTCTAATATTATAGCAACGGTTTGGACAGGACCCTTTTCTATTCTAACATGACAATGCTTCTGTGTATAAGACAAGGTTCAAAAAGAAAATGATTGATTCAGTCAGTGTGGAAGAACTTGACTGGTCTGCAGAAAACCAAGTCCTAATCCCAGTTGAACACTGGCTCTGGTGTGACTGTAAATGCAGACCTTGAGCCAAAAACTCATCACCAAACACCAATGACTTGTACATACACTATATAGACAAAAGTATTGGGACACCCCCTTCTTTAGAACAGAAAAATGCACTTCCAGATCTGTGGCAACAAGGATGGGAACATAATTCATGTATTTAAAAACTGTATTTCCATCTCTGTTGCAACAGTTTTGGAAGTGTCTAAAATGACTGAACCCATATGTACAAGTCATTGGTGTTTGGTGATGAGTTTTTGGCTCAAGGTCTGCATTTACAGTCACACCAGAGCCAGTGTTCAACTGGGATTAGGACTTGGTTTTATGCAGACCAGTCAAGTTCTTCCACACTGACTCAATCAATCATTTTCTTTTTGAACCTTGTCTTATACACAGAGGCATTGTCATGTTAGAACAGAAAAGGGTCCTGTCCAAACTGTTGCTATAATATTAGAAGCACACAATTTCCTAGAATATCATTATATGCTTTAACATTAAGATTTGTACTCATAGAAATTACTAAAGTAGTCAAACCTGTTCATTAGAAGGGGGCGACCCAATACCTTTGGCAATATAGTGTATATAATTGACAATAAATAAACTCCTCTCTAGTTTTTTTTTATAGCTAACTAGTCAACTGTGAACACTGGTAATTTTTTGAGGTTAATGTTATGTGACATATTGTTCACATGCTGTTTTATTGATATCTTTCCATTGTTGAAACACTATTTGAGACATGATATGTTTCAGCAAGTTGTACTGTATCTTTCAACACCTTCTAACTTTCATGCATGTTTGTTTTGCACAACAACTTGCATTAAATTAGAAGACACTCACACTTGAACTGAGGTGCTACAGCTATCTGTCACTCCACGTTTAATGAACAGAATTTGAGAGCTGAGACTTTGTTTCTAATCAACAGTAACAAAGCACAAAGCTGTCTGCTGTTAATGAATGGGAGGCGTGCTACATATAATGTTTGGTGAAGGGAAAATGCGCACACCTGGCAACCCTGGCTTGAAGCATGAGTAATTCATAGGGTCAAACAGAACCTGCCTTACTTGTGCTATTTTTTAAGAACGATTGTGCTAATGCATTATAGTCACGTTAACTTTGATGGCCCTAAATTCTACACGAGAGGCATTTTCTTTACAGACAGTTTAAGTTGCAGTCTGACATGTATTCTGCCCCTTTTTGATTGACAGCATACTGTATAATCGGCCCTAATCATTAAAGGGGTCATGAACTGAGAAACCAAAATTCGCTTGATCTTTTGACATATAAGAGGTCACTGTACTATAAAAACATCCTGTAAGTTTCAGAACTCAAAACTTTCTCGTCAAACTGCCTGTTTGGCCCCGCCCACTGATTCTATATCGCTGCCTGCTTAGCCCTGCCCACCGATTCTACATCACTGCCTGTTTAGCCCTGCACACCGATTCTACATCATTGCCTGTTTAGCCCTGCCCACCGATTCTACATCGCTGCCTGTTTAGCCCCACCCACTGATTCTATATCGCTGCCTGTTTAGCCCTGCCCACCGATTCTACATCACTGCCTGTTTAGCCCTGCACACCGATTCTACATCATTGCCTGTTTAGCCCTGCCCACCGATTCTACATCGCTGCCTGTTTAGCCCCACCCACCAATTCCCGCCCACCGATTCTACATCACTGCCTCTTTAGCCCCGCCCACTGATTCTATATCGCTGCCTGTTTAGCCCTGCCCACCGATTCTACATCACTGCCTGTTTAGCCCTGCCCACCGATTCTACATCGCTGCCTGTTTAGCCCCACCCACCAATTTCCGCCCACCGATTCTACATCACTGCCTCTTTAGCCCCGCCCACTGATTCTACATCACTGCCTGTTTAGCCCTGCCCACCGATTCTACATCGCTGCCTGTTTAGCCCCACCCACCAATTCCCGCCCACCGATTCTACATCACTGCCTCTTTAGCCCCGCCCACTGATTCTACATCGCTGCCTGTTTAGCCCCACCCACCAATTCCCAGCCACCGATTCTACATCACTGCCTGTTTAGCCCCGCCCACCGATTCTACATCGCTGCCTGTTTAGCCCCACCCACCGATTCTACATCGCTGCCTGTTTAACCCCACCCACCAATTCTACATTGCTACCTGTTTAGCCCCGCCCACTGATTCTACATCACTGCTTGTTTAGCCCTGCCCACCGATTCTACATCGCTGCCTGTTTAGCCCCGCCCACCGATTCTACATTGCTGCCTGTTTAGCCCCACCCACCGATTCTCGCATTGTGTGTTTACGATAGAGGCGAAACCGCAGTTCTAAGCAGAAACCAAATGATAAAGATGGCTCCAAAGACAACAAGATTTGTGGAAAAACAGTGTTTGCGTTGGCTTTCCTTGTGATCCCAATGTTAGGCAAGAGTTAATGAGCTTTATTTTTTATGAAGATCCAAACCAAAGTACAATTTGATGTGGGATTTTCAGAAAGATTGAAACTAAAAGACGATGCTGTGACAGCTATATTGGATCTGACAGTAATGTCGTAACAAACAAGTGCGAGTAAATTCAGTTTTCATTACATGGCCACTATCGCTTTGTCTCTTCTTACAGGTCGTTCGATATGTATTGAGGCGTTTACTTCCAAGTCTACGTTCTGCCATGCCTCTAAACAGAGCGTTCTGATGAGGAAATTGCCTATTACTTTTACTAAATTGTTTTTTGATGCAAAAATCTTAATAACATTATAAGTGGACCTTAAAAACAAACCTAAAAAACAAAGGCAGTTCATGACCCCTGTAACTGTTTTAAACAATCGGCAGAAGCAGATTATTTTTATCGGCCAATGCCAATTATCAGCCGATATATCGGTGCATCCTTACAGTTCAAGCGATGACCATAGTGAACCAAAAGGTAAGATAAAAACAGAAAAGGAAATTAAAACTCCCACAATGCACACACACATACATATGAAAATATGCTGATGTTGATTTCCAAGTGTTTCCCAGACTATTATGGTGAGTCATAAATGCGCACATTTCTAGCACAGCCAATTGGATTTCCTCAAGTGGGATGCAGAGAGAGAGAGACAGTCGGTGGCATTGTAATTGCATTAGCCTGTGACAGAGAGAAAACGCTCATTGTTGGTAAATTAGATCGTGCTTATGAGAAAGTGTGGAAACATTCAGTCTCTGGGAAAATCCGACAACTCTTCTCGGCCCGGGACTGCTGTCAGTCAAATAACTGACAGATAGATGTCAGGGGTCAGAGGTCAACTCTGACCTGGGATTGTGAGGAGGTAGGGCACTTAAATACTTAAAAACACTCAGGTTTTTCTGATGGGGCATCCCTGGAGTCCCAGAGCCCATCTGGATCTGATGAGATGGGTGGGTACCAAAGACAGAGGTCACCCTACAGGAGGCTTTCCCCTGTCCTTTCCTCTTATTTCTCTATCGTTCCCATTCCTGAGGATCTCCTTTCCCTTTACAGCACTTAGAATGACACATGTGGTCCATTAGGTACAAAAAGACTCATTCAGTTCAGCCCACCAGGCCTGGCCTTTGAAAAACTCCTGAGAAAGAGGGAAGGCAGAAAGAGGCGGTTGGCGGAAGATCAGAGTGATGTGAAGAAGAAATCACTCCCTTCTTCTTGGGAAGGTTCCCCACTGGCTGTTTTAGGGGATCTGTGCATTGACAACCTTCTTCAAGGAAGAGGCCGCAACCTTTACCATGAGCGATTCAGAAGTAGAGGCTTGAATGAACGGGGCCTCAGCGGTCTCGCTTCCTTTTCCTTTTAGAGGAGTCCAGTAGTAGTGAAAGGCTTCTGGAAATAAAGCAGGCTTGGCAAGCGTTTAGCAGCGCGTGATGCCAGCAGGGGTCCTGAGCTCAGGGGTTTTCTGTGCAGTAGGGAGTCTCAACAAGACCAAGAGGTCTGTCTTCCAATTGGTTGCATTTTCACATAAAAGCTTTGGCTCTTCATGGCTGTAATAAATGTTATACATTGCTGACAGACTACCTGCAATTGCTTTTGATGGTGCTTTTTGAGGGCAGAAGAACAAAGGTGGAAATGAATCCCAAGGTGTAACCCATGAGGCATTTTCACACTAGAGTATGGGGTGAAACTGAGAGTTTGACTTGTTTGTCTCTAAAAATGTGATGTGACCATCAAGTAACAAGTAATAACCTTACACTTTGAGAACATGTAAATATACATATTATATTCATTATTGTTTTTGAAAAAAAAAAAAAAAAACTGTATGTATGTATGTGTGTATATATATATATATATATATATATATATATATAAAATACACACATCATGGATTATTATTAATTGTGGCACCTTCTGTGATATCATATTTTCTTCATTATATTTTGTTTACAAGTTTATAATATTTGTAACAAAGCTGCTTCACGGATCCAAAAAAAGCTTGTATTTTGATTTTTTAATATTTATTTATTTGTTTGTTTGTTTAAATATCATGGATTATTAATTCTTGACTCAATCATTCAATCCTTTAATCAGATTTTGACATTTTGTGGCACCATCTTTGATATAATGCCTTTGTTATATATTTTTTTACAAGTTTATAATATTTGTAATGAAACTGCTTCACCCAAAAAAATAGCCAAACTACTAAGCTTTTATTCTGAGTAATTATCATTTTATACATTTAATTTGTTTTCTATATTTATTTCTATATTTAAATATCATGGATTAACTATCGTTATGTTTTTTTGTTTTTTTTTTGTAAGTGGTTTACCACATGACATTTTCCAAACTGGACTAACCTTGCCATATTATCAGATATATTAAAACATATTTTAAAACACCATTTTCACTGACCAAAAAAAAAACAAGAAAAAAAAACACAGAGTAATTGTCTTTTTATGCTGTCAGATTTTTTCACCCTTACATTTTTGATTGTGTTGTGTCCCTCAAAATATATCAAAATTATTTTTTATTTAAAGACAGGCAAACAAACAAAAGTGTATTCATTACAAAAGAGATGTACTGTATTACTGTATGTATGTAAGAATTTTAATTACGTATTTTTGAATAAATTGTTAGATTCACACAAGTTAAGTCATGTCAAATCACCTTTATTTATACAGCTCTTTATTCAAAACAGAGTGTTTCAAAGCAGCTTCATAGTAATAAACAGGAAAATAACAAAATCAAACTTCTTCAAATATGCACAGGTATATTTGTAGCAATAGCCAAAAATTCATTGTATGGGTCAAAATTATCAATTTTTCTTTTATGCCAAAAATCATTATGATATTAAGTAAAGATTATGTTCCATGAAGATATTTAGTAAATTTCCTACTATAAATATGTCAAAACTTCATTTTTGATTAGTAATATGCATTGCTAAGAACTTCATTTGGACAACTTTAAAGGTGATTTTCTCAATATTTAGATTTTTTTGCATCCTCAGATTCCAGATTTTCAAATAGTTGTATCTTGATCAAATATTGTCCTATCCTAACAAACAATAAATCAATGGAAAGCTTATTTATTTAGCTTTCAGATGATGTATAAATCTCAATTTCAAAAAATTGGCCCTTATGACTGGTTTTGTGGTCCAGGGTCACACATGAGACAAGCTAAAGTCAGTTCAGCATTTATTTATTTCAGTTCATGACAGTGTTTATGTTCCACAAAAAAAGAGTGTCATGTAATTGATAAATTATAACATTATTATGGATTCAAGATAACAATTATTCTGGCTTCACTTATTTACAGTATTGAACAGCTGACACTAGTACCAAATACTCAAATCTGAAAAGAGAGATGTTAAAATTGAAGTTGAGCATGCACACTCATCTAAACCTCAAATGATGTTTTGTCTTTGTAGAATTCAGGCGAAGACCAGGGAGCTCCGAGAGCGACAGGCCAGAGAGCGAGACTACGCTGAGATCCAGGACATCAACCGCACCTTCAGCTCCGACGAGGAGCACACCTACGCCGGGATCGGCTCTCTGGACTCGTCCCTCGACAGCAGCATGGACCTGAGCCATAACCCCGGTCCAGAGCGGCCCCAGAGCCCCGGAGACCAGGCCTTGCCCTTAGAAGCTCTCTACGCACAGGTCAACAAGCCCCGCAATGGACGCCCATCATCTGCGGACAGGTAAGCTCTCACAGCTTCTTATTGCTGGGACTTTCATCCTTCACAGTCGTTGTGACGTTTTGAATAATTGTCATTTTATGTATTTAATTTGTATTCTATATATATATATATATATATATATATATATATATTTATTTATTTATAAATTTATTTATTTAAATATTATGAATTATTAATTTTTGACTTAATCATTTAATCAGATTTTGACATTTTGTGGCATAATGACTAACTGCTTCACCGATCAAAAAAAAAAAAAAAAAAAGCCATACTACTAAGCTTTTATTCTGAATAATTGTCATTTTATACATTTAATTTGTTTTCTATGTTTATTTATTTAAATATCATGGATTATTCATTATTAACTTAATCGTTATGCTTTTTTTTTTGGTTCACTGACCAAAAAAAAAAAAAAGAGAGATTATCTACTCAACCTTTTAATTTGATTAATTGTCATTTTATGCTTTTAGGTTTTTCCACCCTTACGTCTTCACAATCGTTGTGGCGTGATGCACAGGCTGCTTTCATTGCTGAGATTTTGAGTGTTTGTCAAGGCGGTTAAGTAATTCTTGGCTGATGTAACAAGACAATGACATGGCTTGACATGTTCTTGACTTGAAAGATGCAACCTTGGCTTTGTGTTTCCAAAGCTTTGCATAATGCAAGCTAAAGTGTGTTTTCTCGCTGTTGTGTTTTCTGAAGGTTGGACAGGGTGAAGGGCACCGTCACTTTTGAAGGTTCTTTTATTGTGCTGAGAGAAAGAACCTCTCTCTGTCTGATAGAAGGTGTTCTTCTTTCATATTTGTTCGTGTCTGAAAGTTTTGAAAATGAAAAGCTGTTTTCATCCACCCTTTGTAGTGTGAAAAAAAAAAAAAAGAAAGTCAAAAAAACAGCGTTATCAGATTTCTCACCTGAGTCCCAGCGGCTGCTTTTATAGCACAGGTAAATCATTGATAATTCTCTGGATGGGAAAATTTAATAACCAGCAGGCTCCTTTATTATCACGGATCATGTCAGATCCTCCCTCAACGTGCACAGAATCGCTGAATTCATCTGGGTTTTTAAGGGAAAGAAAAGTCAACTTTAGACTAGAAACTGCTGCAATTAGCTGAACTTTAGAGGATGTTGACTCACTTAAATAAAACTTAAATACTTTTTTATAACGTACTGCTGAATGTGCTGACAAGCATTTGTGTTAAACTAAACTATACTGTCATTTATATTGAAACTTGTATATCATGCATTAAATATATTTGTAATACACTATGAAATTGCAATTTAGTACATTTAAAATATATTAACTTTAAATGTAATATTGAATAACACTACAGTAAGTACGTTAAAGTTACTTAAAGTAAGACTTTTAATTTGACATTCTTAGAAAGAACCCTTTTTAAAAGTGTACTTAAGTGTGATAAACATTCAAGTGTTTCTTTAAGTACACATAAGTGACCTTTTAATTTATTAATATTGTATCATTTGTAGATATTTTTAAGATTTGAAGTACACATTTAATACAGTAAAGCACACTTATTTTTCACAAGGAGACATGGGAAGTTTGGATCACTTTGTTTACCTTTGTTTACATTTATTACTGTTTAGACTACTGTCTAAAAATATTATTATTGTTAACAAATTATACATATTTTGAAATGTCTAAGGATTTATATGGTCTCTCTTTTATGATATATGTGACCCTGGAGCACAAAAGCAGTCTTAAGTCGCTGGGGTATATTTGTAGCAATAGCCAAAAATACATTGTATGGGTCAAAATTATCCATTTTTCTTTTATGCCAAAAATCATTAAGATATTAAGGAAAGATCATGTTCCATGAAGATATTTTGTAAATTTCCTACCGTAAATATATAAAAACTTCATGTTTGATTAGTAATATGCATTGCTAAGAACTTCATTTGGACAACTTTAAAGGCGATTTTCTCAATATTTTGATTTTTTTGCACCCTCAGATTCCAGATTTTCAAATAGTTGTATCTCGGCCAAATATTGCCCTATCATAACAACCCATACATCAATGGAAAGCTTATTTATTCATGATGTATAAATCTCAATTTTGAAAAATTGACCCTTATGACTGATTTTGTGGTCCAGGGTCACATATATGCTTCAGAAACAGTAATATATTAATGTGTGTCATGAGTGTAAAAGAAAACATGCAACATTAAAACAAGACTTTATACCTTTATGAAGGAAAAAAAAGTAGAACAAATTTTCAGTAACTTTTATTGAAGCCTTTAGTCTTTATTTTGCATTTAAGGTCTGCAGAACCATGATTTTCAACTTTTTAATGCAACTAGTTGGTGGTGTTAATATTTAGAGCAATATCAAAATGCATGTGCCACTGTGGACAGGATGAATCTCCTTTTTGTGCTAAAAAGTTGTCATCTTTTAGAAGTTCTCTAGTGTTGCATCAAAGCATGTAGACAAGGACTAAAAGTTCCAGAAGTTTAAGTCTTCAAGAAGAGTTGAGAAGTTGTTTCAGCGTTTTTCATCTTCTGTGTTGCTGTCAGCGTTATGATGTGTGTTACAGACACTGAATATCTGATGCAGAGGATTGACCTACATTTGTTGTGGTGAAATGAGAGTTTTTTTTGAGATATAGAAGCAATATATTCCAGAATGCCTCGGTTTGTGCTGTTGTTGTTCTCCAGCTTCCAGATTCATGGCTTGTTTTATGGTATTTATGACAAATTCACCAATAAACGTCCGTCAGCGTATGAAAAATAAGGGAAGCACACTCCCGATCGCTCTGTTCCTCTAGCGGTTATGAAATGTTTAGCGGTTAGTTATAGAAATGCTGCTAAAGGCCAGCGTGTGTCTCTCTTAAACAGTAATTACTCTCTCTGGGTTTAATACGGTGGCGGTTAATTGGCTTGTCAGCGGCGAGAAGCAGAGGCAGTGATTGACAGGTGTCGCTCAGGCTGTGTGACCTTTCCCATGATGCAGTGGGACGGGGATTATAACGTTACCAACTGCTGTTGTCCCAGCAGGATTGTTCCCACGAGCCGTCAGTCGTGAAATCAGCCGCTGACACCCCGCCGTTTGGCCACAGTGTGAATATGACGAGGTTACGCAGCCCTCAGTAATCTGATGAATCCTTGTGCCAGTATCTCAGGTGGCAGCCGAAGGGCACAGCTCTGTCCCTAGTGAACTGCTGTATGTGAATGCATCAGTATTAGCATTCATTTATTTACCCTGCATACATATTACTAGGGTATTCTAATATAATAATATATTTCATTTATCTTTTAATACTATATAATTTCATGAACTTTTATTATTAATTAAATTATTACAGTAAGTATTATGCAATTTTTCAGTTCAGTATCTTCTATATATAATCTATTATTTGGTCTTAGTTTGCTATCATTACAGTAATAATAATAATAATAATAATAATAATCTTGTTAAATATGCACTATTTTAAATTGAAATACTGTATACAATTATGTACTTTTATACTTTTATTAATAATTTAATTATAAATATTATATAACATGGGTCAAAGACGAAAAAGGGTTTAAGCATAAAAACAATAAGTGTAATACTGCTTTAATTGTTGTTGTTTTTCCCAAAACAATTGTAAAAGTTTTCTGTTTAATTCAATTACAGTTTTGTTTTTGTTTTTCTGAGCACAAAAAAAATATCATACATTTTCCCCTGATTTACAGAAGACACCCACTAAAATGTCATTCAGTGTAACAGTCTTGTCAGGCGTATTTACAACAAAAATCAATTTATGACATATTAAAAGACTAATTACTTTCACCCCAGATACTAATTAGTTGTAATTTTACATTTTTAAAATTTGCCACTATCCTAGGTTTTGCCTATTTGTCAGTAAGAATTTTTTACTCATTTAAAACACAATAAAATTGAATATGCTCCCTTATTCTTTTATATATTTTAATATGTACAAGTCAAAATAAGCATGTTGTTTGATTTTTTACATAAATATTGTGTTACACTGAATGACAAGGTAACGTGATTTCAACCAAATTTTGACATTTTATTCTCCAAAAACATTTAAAACCTTAAAAGTAGACACTTTACTTACATTTAATGTACTTTCTATGGACATAAAATCATTTTTGTAAATTTCTTTTGATGCGGACATCTTTACGTCTTTGACCCCTATATATATATATATATATATATTTATAAGTCCAAATATATAAATATATATATAATATATAAGTCTGAATATATGTCTGAAAAATTATTCAGCAACCCTCCTGTTGTTGTTGTTGTTATAATAATAATAATAATAATAATAATAATGTTTTAATTGTTTTGTTTTTAACAAAGAGAACAATCAAATAAAAGATAAAATAAAAAAGTGATGTGGAAATGTTTGTTTTATGACATTGGAAGATGTTATTACGGACAGTTCTGCTCAGCAGCTTTCACTCCTGAATGTCCTGACGTAGTAAATGTCAAACTCGGGGGCTTGAAAACAACTGCTTTTGTCTGTCCTGCAGGATTCATATAAATGTTTTATATATGGCAGGTGATACAGGCTTTTCTATTTTCTGCAGTGTGCATATTCAGACACACATAGATACACAAAAACCCCAGAAGATGCATTTGTGCAATTCATATCACATTGCTGAAACTAAATCTGAGCTAAACTAGTTAACAACGTAGAACCAGAACCCCTTGATCAAATACTGTACTGATTCTGCTTTATGATTCCTGCCCATTTTCTGTTTATTAATCAGCTAAATACCCAGAAGCAAATACAAATATTTTCAGTACGTTCTGTGACATTAAGATTATCTTCTGAAAATCTAGCACATTACTAGCTTGTTTTTCCTCTTCAGATTAACTCCTTGCTCTCCAGGGTGAAAGCATAAACACCGCTTCTTAAACTATGTTACATTTGGAAGATCTTAAACTGAGTGCACAGTTTACTGAGTCTTCTCTCCTTTTTAAAATAAAAGTAAAATTCTTATTTCAGAAAACAGACTTATAAGCCTTGTCGCAAGCATACCTGCTTGACATCTGATTACATGCAAATCATCCTGTGTGTATTTGAAATAGCGAGTTTGGAGCTTCACACTGCTTTGCATATCACTTAGAAGCAAGGCTTTGTGAAATACGTTGTAATATTTGTTGTCGCGCCTCTGGAATAAATTGCATACTTTCATTGGCGTTTGGCTGCGAGGGCTGTAATCTGCGAGAACGGCGTAATGCATTCACATTCGAGACAGTCGCATCACTCCATTTGAAAGGCCCGACTCCCTCCGTGAATCAAAGCAAAGCCCAAACAAACATTTGCATTTCTAAATGAAAGCTAATAGAAGTTTCATAGTGTCAGGCTCCTGGAATAAACAGTCCTTGAGCGAGCGTCAACTTTAGCTCATTAGAAAGAGATGCGTGGGATTGGCTGAGAGGAAAAAGGTTGATCACAGTTGTTTTCTTGGACGTTTAAGTGTTTATTTTCTTAAAGAAGTGCAACAGAGGGAAAGTGATTTCATCTCTTTGTAGATAACATTGGAGAGGAGGATTTCCTGTCCAAAGTGCACAGAACAGGAAGTGGATAAGGCTCAGTGAGGGTCTGTTCAAATTCTGTCAATCACAGCTGCCCACTGAGGCCTGTATCCGCAGGATGGTAGAGGGGAAAAAAGCCATATTTCACTTATTTTCCCCAAATCAAAAGTAGCATATTATACTCTGTATTATATTCCCATTCTCATTCATGTAAAAATAAATAAATAAATAATTTTATTTTATTTGTTTGTTTGGTTTTGTTTGTTTGTTTAAATGATATTTATTTATTTATTTATTTATTTATTTAAATTTAAATTTAATTTGACCTGGATATGTTTCAATGAGATTATTTTATTATCAGATAATATATTTCATTATCATAATACCATGGCAATAATAAGATAAAATCAAGCATAGTTGACATTTATTTATTTATTTATTTATTTATTTAAATTAAATTAAATTAAATTAAATTAAATTAAATTAAAATTTATTTTATTTTATTTTTTGTGTGAAATTTGACATGGATATGTTTCCATGAGATTATTTTATTTTCAGATATTCAAAGTAATTATTTGAAATTCTTTGAAAGTCAATGTTATTGTTGTTGTTTTTACATTTATTGCATATCTGCTAACTAGAACGTCATTAATCTTCTTCAAAAGATCAGCTTCAGATCTTCAGACTTGTTCACACTCCCTCAACAAAAGTTAACAAACACCAACTCCAGTGTCTGTGGTGTTTGCTGGATCACCGTTAACCTTGTTTGCATTTGTCTAAGCAGTGTGAAGCAGCCCGAAGCCTCATAACACTTCTGTCCCACTTAGAATTCACTGGCAGCGTCTCGCAGCTCAGAGCTCTTGACACGCAGTCTGAGTTAGCAGTTTGAGTCCTGAGAGTCAGTCGATGAGTTCAAAGCACGCGAGGCGCTGTAGTGTTTCTCACACGCCGGAGGCTAAATCACAGCCCTCCTCCTCCTGCATTGCTGTTTACTTGCGTTTGGGAGCTCGCTCTCTTTAAATCACTGCTAGCATCACCAATCACTCCGAGTCGGCCACACATCTGCTGACTTCCATGTGACCTGCGTGCCGTTTCATAAACGAGGCTCGTTACATGGAAAAAGAGAGAGGGAATGCATTGAGGGAATGCGTCGTTAATTTTCCAGCATGTTCAAATAAATATCCGTTTTGTCGGCCTGGTCAAGGCCTCCAAAGTGCATTAGCCACAGCCAATAGACATGCCATTGATTTATTGGTATTAAAAAGGTGACGCCATGATGATGTTGGACGCTGTTTATAGTGCGGTGGAGTCTATTGGATACAGGCCACAATGAGGTAAACCAGTGTTGGGTAAGTTACTCTAAAAAAAGTAGTTAATTACTAGTTACTAATTACATCTTCAACAGTGTAATTAGATTACTGTACAAATTACTGTCTGCAAAAAGTATTTAATTACTTGTTACTAATTACTTTTTAAATCCTATATCAAAGTTAATGAATGATTCAAGGATAGACATGAAACTTTTAATTCTTTCAAATAAATAAATAGACAACTACATACATTTTTCTGGTCACACTTTAGATTAGGGTCCAATTCTCACTGTTCACTATGAACTAACTATACTTTTGCCTCAATATACTCCTAATTACTGCTTATTAATACTTAATAAAGTAGTTGTTGACAGTTAAGTTTGAGAATTGGGTAGGATTACGGATTTAGAATAAGTTCTTGCAGAAAAAGACATTAATATATGCTTTTTAAGTAATAATAAACAGCCAGTATGTATGTATGTATGTATGTATGTTTGTATTTAGGATGAAATATGACCAAAATATGTTGGATACCCAAAGTAATAATTTGTATTATGTGTTTAATAATACAGTGGATATTTATTTATTTATTTATTGTGATACATTATTATAAAACTGTGGTGCCATCATATACAAACTGAAGTGTGTTGAATACAAGTTAAAAAATAAAAATAAAATTAATAATAATAATAATAATAATAATAATACAGTGGAATTTATTTATTTATTTATTTATTTATTTATTTATTTATTTATTTATTTATTTATGTCATCATAGTATACAAGCCGAAGTGTGTTGTATGCAGGGTAAAATATAATAATAATAATAATAATAATAATACAGTGCTTATTTATTTATTTATAATTTCATTTGTTGGGGTGAAATATGTCCCAGTTATGTTGAATACTCAAAGGTATATAAATATTATATAAATATAAATATTATATATATACAGAGGCCTTGTGAGCAAAATTCAGTCTACCTCTTGCATCCCACCCATCTGTAGCCTGTGAGTGAGAATATTTGCATGAGATTTCGTCTACTTCTTGTCGACGCAGCAATAAGTCTTGTCTATAAAGTCAATAAAAGCCTTTTTATGTTTCTCCTCTTAGCCAAAAAAGCATCTATAGAACAGGACGTTCAGTTGAAAACCCTCAGCGGAAACAGAAAAACCTCTTTATCTCACCGTTCTGCAGCTGAATAAATACGCTCAGACAATTACCAAATGTCTGGGTCCGGTTCGTCTGCCCAGTCGGAAGGTCAGAGCGGCAGTAAAGCCTGGAGAGTCGCGGCGCTCTGGCCTGTAAAAGGGTTGTAAGATGGTGAACACACTCGCTCTCGTCTGTTTTACAGTCACTCCAAAGCCAGGCTCCATTATCCAGATTCTCCTCCTTTATTGCTGCCGTTTCATTGCTTCCCTCGGAGTCAATGAGTGGCGGCTGGAAGCGGGTTCAGGATCTGTGAATGTGGATCTCACATCTCATAGACCTGAGTCATGCTACATTTCAGATCAATCTGATACCAACCCAAACAGGGTTATTAGGGATGGAAGTACAGCCGTTCAATATGTTGTAGTGTTGAGTACTTAGGCGTCGACCGTTCAGACAACAAAACATACAGAAGTGTGTCTTTGAGAGGATGAAATCCTTTTTAAATCGGGTTGTGAAAAAGAGTTGATTCATCCATTAGACATTAATTGGGTCATGAAATGATACGGCAGGTGGGTGAAAAATAAGACGTCAGCCTTAGATTTATTAGATCCTGAAAGTAAGAAGAAAAAAAAGAGAGAAAGAAAAAAGAATTAAAAAGTATCCTCATTTTTTAATAATAAAAAAACCCTCTTTGTATTAAAATGGACCAATTATTTTTGGTAAGATCTGTAATGTGTATTAAAAGAGAGACTTATTCTTTATCTAATTATTTCTTTAGGTTTAGTTTTCATTAGTCATAATTGTTTTATTATATTATAAAATTATTATTTTATAATAATTTTATTATGAGATTTTTTTATTTTTATTTTTATATTTTATCTATTTTGTATTTTACTTCATTTTTATTTATATTTGTTTGTTTGTTTTAATAATTTAGGGCTGTTAATGTGCTAACTAGCATGCTTTATAAACCGTGAATTAATTAATTAATTATTTATTTATTTATTTATGTTTTATTTTTCTTTTTGTGATTTTTGTTCTCGTTTATAATAATAATAATAATCATAATAATAATAATAATATTAATAATATATTTGACTATATTTATATGTTTTACTATAAATCAGTATTATTTTAGTATCATTGGTATACTATTACAGTTTTTGTTAATATTTAGAATTACATTTTATTTTTCAATTTAATTTTGGTTGAAGTTTTAGTATTTTTTTTGTTTGTTTGTTTTTGTTTTTTGTTTTGCTTTGCTTTTTTGCTTTATTTTGTGTTATGTTTTGCTTTGCTTTTGTTTTGTTTTGTTTTATGTTTTGCTTTGCTTTGCTTTTGTTTTGTTTTGTTTTATGTTTTGCTTTGCTTTTGTTTTGTTTTGTTTTGTTTTATGTTTTGCTTTGCTTTGCTTTTGTTTTGTTTTATGTTTTGCTTTGCTTTTGTTTTGTTTTGTTTTGTTTTATGTTTTGCTTTGCTGTGCTTTTGTTTTGTTTTATGTTTTGCTTTGCTTTTGTTTTGTTTTATGTTTTGCTTTGCTTTTGTTTTGTTTTGTTTTGTTTTATGTTTTGCTTTGCTTTGCTTTTGTTTTGTTTTGTTTTATGTTTTGCTTTGCTTTGCTTTTGTTCTAATGTTGGACCATTTTTTATTTTAGCTAGTTTTGAAATCATAAAAATGTATTTTAGTTTAGTTTAGTTTTAGTTTTTTAGTTTAGTTTTAGTTTATTTTAAAATTAATTTAACTTTATTTATTATTATTTTAAACTTCAGTTTACGAAAATGTCCTCATTTAGATATTGTTTCCGTTAATGATAATTGCATGGTGGTTCTTATGCATGTTCTAAATATGAGCACAGCTGAGCCAGTATAGGACGTGCCAAGTCTAAAAGACAGGAATCATTTTGGAATCAAATTGTGACGTCTTAAATTAGAACTGTATTAAATCTTGTCATTATTGTGAATGTTCATTTTAGTTAGTTTAGTTTATTGATTTATACAGCACATTTAATAAAGACAGAGTCGACCAAAGTGCTGCACAAAAATGAAATAAATACATAAAATGAGTAACAATATAAAACAGATCACAAATTTAGGACAAAGGTCTAGCCTTATTCTTTGTGTGGAGTTAAAGTCTGTTAGCTTAGCATCATAGCTCTTGTTTTACACTCATCAAACTGTCTGTTTTTAGCAATGCGAGTGAATTCTCGTACTCATGCGTCTCAGAAGACGGCTGAGATGTAGTATTCGCTCTCCACAGAGGCAGGACTGAATGACCTGTGTTCAGACAGAGCTGAGTGTTGTGAGTGGAGTGTCTGTGTCACGCAGAATGATATTTCGGGGAGCGTGAAACAAACTGTCACCTCTTTGATGCACATGATTTGATTGACGGCTGCTCCCATTAGAGCGAGATGCTGTAAGCTGCTGAAAGTCAAGGTGAGACGAGATGAGAGTGAGAGCTCATGGGAGAAGCAGCACCTCTCTTCACCTCTCCTCCTCTAAATCCAGTCTTTCCTGACTTTGCACACTGCTTCAATTGGATTATGAAGTGCAAGCAGCTCAATAGCTGTTGATAAAATTTTAGCAGCTGCCGGTTTTGTGCTTTTTCCTTTTACCTTCTTCTTTATTTTATCTCTTCTTTGGGCTTGTGAGAATGATAATTGGAAGGTTGTTAATCCCAGAAGATGAGAGCTCTTCATATCTCTGTGCTGACTCTTTCACACTGATCCTGCTGTGTTCATGTCTCAGATCTACTGCATAGACTTTGCATGGAATGTTTATTTTATTTTATTTTTGGATAAAAACATTTAAAGTCTCTATTTTATTTTATAAGTAAAAGTATGTATTTATTTATTTATTTTTTTAATTAAAAATATTGGTGTTATATTAGTATCATTGGTATACTTAATATTTGGAATTACATTTTATTTTGATGTTTTATGTTTTCAGATTAATTTTGAAAAGTTATACAATTACAGTTAGTAATTTTGTTGTATGTTGTTGTTATTATTATTATTATTATTATTATTAAATGTCTGTTTTTATTTTACATTACTTTTAGATTAATTAGTTAATAATTGTTTTTTTAATTTTCTGGGATGCTTTTTTTTTGGGGGGGGGGGGGGGCAAGATTATACATAAATATATTTAAAGTTAACAGAAAATTAAAATATTTAAGAATGCCGCAATATAGAAATATTCAAATATTATATTATCTTATAAGTAAAAGAGAGAAAAGAAAACACTGCAAACTGAAAATAAATAAAAATAAAAACTATACAGACATGAAACACACACACACACACACACACACACACATATATATTATATATATATATATATATATATATATATAATACTTTATATATATCATTTTTATAAGTTTTTTTATTTATCTGTATAGTTTTTTTTGTTTATTTTATTTCAGTTATAATGTTCATTTTGTCTCTAATTAAACAAACAAATAAAACAAACAAACAAACAAACACACAAGCAATAAATAAATAAATAAAGAGGCATCTGAATCCATCAGAAACCTGCATCCAGTGTACTGTAAGTGCAGACGTCACTTTCTCTCTGATGTTTTATCGTTCTGTCATAAAGGCATATTTTCATCTCCATTACAAATGCGATTATGAGATTTCCTTACCTGATAATGCAACCACAGCTCTGCTGCATTACCAGCATACATTCATTCACCTTAATTAATGTACAACTACAAATTCATCTTAATTGCGGTGGTGATTTTATTTTGTTTTTTGTTGTTTTTTTCTCTGCTTAAATCAATTAGAGCACCATTATATCGCTGGAGCGCACTCGTTTAAATACTTTTTGTTAATAATTGATGTGTAAATAGATGAAGTGGTGGAGATGGCTGCATATGTTGGCGTGCGTGGATGTTTAATCTGTTCTTTCATTAAGCCCAAGGGAAAGTAAAATCTCATATATGTCTCTAGCACAGTCTTAATGGCGCTGCCTTTGATTACGGTAATTTCAGCTGCTTACATCAGCAGCAGAACATTCGGCAAATACGCCGCTTATTGCTTCCACTGTTCGCTTACGTGGCATACTGTTGTACATACTGTTGTGCTCAAAATTATTCATACCCTTGGTAAATATGATCAAAGAAGGCTCTGAAAATAAGTCTGCATTGTTTATCCATTTGATCTTTCATTCAAAAATGTAAAAAAAAAAAATCTAACCTTTAATTGAAGTTAAAAAAAAGTGAAAGTGGGGGGAAATCACATTAGGAAATAAATATTTTTCTCTAGTACACAATGGCCACAATTATTGGTACCCCTAGAAATTCTTCTGATTACAATATCTCTGAAGTATATTCCCATTCATATTTGCATTTTTTATCACACCAAGGTGACTAGGAGCATGAAATTATCCAGCCACGGCTTCCTGTTTCAAAGGAATATAAATATGAGGGAAAACAAAGACCAAATTCCCTTAATCATCCATCACAAGGAGTAAAATCAGAGAGTATATTTCTGATGTGCAGCAAAAGATTGTTGAACTTCACATATTTAGAAAGTGGCTGTAAGAAAAGAGCTAAAACATTAAAAATCCCTATTTCCACCATCAGGGCAATAATTAAGAGATTCCAATCAACTAAAGATGTTACAAATCTTCCTGGAAGAGGACGTGTGTCTATATCATCCTAATGCATGGTGAGGAGGAGAGTTTGAGTGGCCAAAGACTCTCCAAAGATCACAGCTGGAGAATTGCAGAGATTAGTTGAGTCTTGGGGTCAGAAAGCCTCCAAAAACAATATCAAACAGCCCCTACATCAGCACATGTTGTTCGGGAGTGTTTCAAGAAAAATCCTCCTCGCTCATCCAAAAATATTCAGTTGTCAGACACGACTGGAACTTCAAATGGCACTGGCTTCTATGGTCTAAAAAAACTAAAAAAAAAGAGCTTTTTAGGAGCAAACACTCAAGATGGGTTTGGTGCACACTGGGATAAAAAAGTACCCCATGTGTACAATGAAAGATACTGCTGTATCTTTAATGTTGTTGGCCTATTTTTCTGCCAGAGGTCCTGGACATCTTGTTCAGATACATGGCATCATGGATTCAATTAAATACCAACAGATAAAAAATTAAAAACTGACCGTCCATGCTAGAAATTTTATAATGGGCCGTGGTTGGATCTTCCAACAGGACAATGATCCACTAACAAACAAAACAAAAATGGGTCACTGAGAACAAAACCAAGCTTCTGTCATGGCCAACCCAGTCCCCTGACCTGAACCCTATAGAAAATGAGTGGGGTGAATTGAAGAGAAGAAGCACCAACATGGAGCTGTGAATCTGAAGGGTCTGGAGTGATTCTGGATGAAGGAATGGACTCTGATCTCTTGTCAGATGTTCTCCAAACTTATCAGGCATTATAGTTGAAGATTCAGAGCTGTTATCTTGGCAAATAGAGGTTGCGAAAAGTATTGAATAAAAGGGTATGATTAATTGTGGCCAATGTGTATTAGAGAAAAACATTTATTTCATAATGAGATTTCTCTCCCATTTTAAATTCTTATTCATCAATGAAAGGTTAGATTTTTGTAAATTTTTTAAATAAAAGATCAAAAGGATTAATGATACAGATTTATTTTCACAGCCGCCTTTGATCATATTTACCAAGGGTATGAATAATTTTGAG
Organism: Tor tambroides; assembly: GCA_021397915.2. Lineage (NCBI taxonomy): Eukaryota > Metazoa > Chordata > Actinopteri > Cypriniformes > Cyprinidae > Tor > Tor tambroides. The sequence goes on along the minus strand of JAFVLL020035697.1, from coordinate 5,295 downwards.
CACAACTGTGTGAATATATATATATATATATATATATATATATATATATATATATATATATATATAGTAAGGACGTTTTTATATTATTCTGAATTTGTTTTTATTTGTTTTTATTCATGAAAAAAAAACAATTTTTATTGATTTTAAGGATTTTATATTATTCTTATTAATCTTATTAATTTCATAAATCAAATATTATACATTATGATTAATGATTTATGCTTAAATCATATATAACTGACTTTAAAGATGTTTTTATATTTTTCTTAATTTTTATAATTTCTTAATTTCATAAATCAAATAATATACAATATGATTTATGCTTAAATCATGACAATATTTTTTTTATCAAGTTTAAGTCTTTATATTTTTCTGAATTATTTTTCTTCATATCGTAATTTAATAAATCAAATAATACATTGTTTTTTGTTTAAATCATAAAAACAATATTTTTTATTGATTTTAAGGATGCTTTTGTACTTTTATGTTCATGTTTTTTTACACTTTCATTTCTTAATTTAATAAATCAAGTTAAATGTATGATTTTATTATGATTTATGCTCAATTTGTTATAAATATATATATATATATATATATATATATATATTGCTGTTGTTGTTGTATAGAAATATACACACATTCAGTCCTATTGGCTCATTTCATGAGTGTGTGTGCTGCTGTACTGTAATGGTGTGTGTGTGTGTGTGTGTGTGAGAGAGAGAGAGAGTGTGTGTGTGTGTGTGTGTGTGTGTGTGGTCTTATAATACGCTGTGTGCGCTGGTAGTCTGTGGTGTCTTGGAGGCGAAAAGCCAGTGAATTATCCGACATGTCTGGTTTAATTTTTTGTTGCGCTTTAGAGGCCCCTCTGGGATGAACGAGAGGCGAGTAATTTACCCTCCGTTTGCACCATTACGTTCATTTAGGAAAGCAAACAGGCTGCGAGGAGCGGGGCTCGTCTCACACGTATGCAAACACACCAAACCGGAGGCCTTATTAGAACGCATGTACAGTATGTTTGATCCGTGTCTCTCAAACGAGACGCTGAAAGATGCTTTAATGAACTAGCAGCGGGAAGATGAAAGCAGAGAGAGCTGGAGTGCATTGTGTGGCTCTGCCAGATGAAATATAATAAAAGTGAGTCTCCTCGTCCCAGCAAACACACACTTCATCTGCGGATGCACAGGACAAACAGAAGCACTGCTGATTACACACGACTCCAATGAGTTTACACTCATTTTAAAACTAATTCTACGCTCTATTAACACTGTTTGCTTTCTACAAAGAGAGACACGGCTGTAAACATCAGTGCAGGAATTATTAATGTGCTCTTCACTTAGAAACTCACTTGACAATGATCTAAAAAGTCAGAATCGTGGTTTAATGGTCAGAAACTGTGCTTCAGACTACAGTCTAAAAGCACAGTATCTATCAAACTAATATATCTATCTATCTATCTATCTATCTATCTATATATATATATATATATATATATATGGAGAGAGAGAGAGAGATGTATATATTAGTTTGATAAAATTATTTCTGATGATTTATTAAAATTAATCATTTAATCATTAAATGTTTACCGCACTCCCTCATGGCATTACCATTATTATGCGTATATATAGTATTAATTGGGTAAAATACAGTAAAAAAAACAAACAAACAAAAAAAAACATTAATAATTAATTTTATAATTATTTAATTTAATAATTTAATAATTAAAAACACCAAGACACCACACATGGAACTGTGGTGGTACAACAACAACAACAACAATAATAATAATAATAATAATAATAATAATAATAATGTTATATCCATATAACATAAATGCAATTATATTGTATAAATGTACTTAAACTGAGTGTAACATTTTCTTAATTGTCATTTACAAATTTATTATTATTATTATTATTATTGTTGTTGTTGTTTTGTTATTATTATTATTATTGTTGTTGTTATTGTTGTTGTTTTGTTATTATTATTGTTGTTATTATTATTATTATTATTATAAAATGTAATGATATTGTGTAAATATATTATTTTTTTATATAGTTTATACAAATTGAATTCAAAATGCACAATAGCCATCAATAACCCATTTTTATTTCCTGATAACTGATCATGTTTGTAATGAGGTCATGTGACAAACATAAGATCATGTTTTTTTCAATAGTATGCAGTATTCAGTACATACGGTGCAGTATGCTAGTATTTCATTCTGAACACAGCCTTTGTCAATGAAAGGACCCCTGAAAACAAAAATAAAAAATCTAAGGAAGTGAACTATAATGACGAATGCCTATTTTAGACTATGAGAGCATTTTTAATAAAGCAGCCAATAAAACTGCATCATTTATGGTACAAATAATGGCTAAAACACAATTAACTGTGCCCAAGAAACTAAGACGGGTTCTTTTCTTCTTGCCTCGGGACGTTATAAAAGCAAATAGGATCAAGAGAGGAATGCCTAGTGCTTTATTCGATTCCTGAAGGCAAAAAGATCACATCTTTAACCCTGCGTGACTCCATGACGAATGCACACTCATATGTCTGCGAGAGAGACTGTGCTTAGATATTAGATATCTCTCCGTAATGGCCTTTTCTAGGTCACCGCTGCTTCTTTCTATTTTCTGTCTTCTACTGTATGTTTGAGATCGTCTTGACAGTTTTCATATGATGGATAACCCAATTGGCTAACGTAATCACGGATCCTTCAGCTAGCATAACATCCCAGCTCTCATTCTCCCGTCCCGAACACCTCCCCAGAAACAGCGGCGGTAATGAATGCGATTGGAGGAGCGGGAGTGTGATGGAGGATCTGAGATCATATGAGAGGATTTACCATCCGCTCATTTCCTCAGGTATTCCCTCTCTCTCTCCTGCTGTCTTATCTATTCCCTCTCTTTCTGTGCTCATTTACAGCAGCTCTCTGTGGATCTCATTCTTGTTTGTTTGATATTGTCGGCGCTGCTTTCTCACCATTTCACATTTGTAGACTCGTGTTTTTCTCGGTTTCTTGTCTGTTAGGGTGTCTGTGTGTTGTTCTCAGTGTTTTTGAGAACTCATGTTTCATAGTCTCAGGCTGGATGATATACAGTATGGAATATGTATAGCATGCAATCTAAAAAAAAAAATGCATTTAGGTTATCATTGTGCTAAAATAGATTTTAATTCTGTCTCTCATTAATTTGAAAAATACAGATAGAGTTGGAAAGTTTGATTTGTATCTATATGATTATGTTATGATTGTATAATTTCTTTGGAAATGAATTGATTCAAAAGACTGATTCAGTTGTTATAGTTGTCAATTACATTTAATGGTATTTTAAATTGAAATATATATATATATATATTTATATATAATATTAATTTTATAATTGTATTATTACAAATTTAAACAATATTATTGAATATTTTATAATATAATATAAAATTTTATCATACAGAAATATTTAAGATTATTGAAATTTGTTCTATTTGTTGTTTTTAACTGAACAGCTTCTTGCAGATGTGCACAAATATCAAGGAATATCTTCAATTTTATCAAAAATTTTGAGGTATGATTTTTAAAACACCTGTTTAGTAAACACCATGTCATCTGTTGTATCCAATCTTGTAAGATATTTTATTTATTTATTTTTTTAATCCAAACACTGATTCAAAACACTGGTTTTTAATGAGTTGTTTTAACACATCACACATGTGTGATATAAACATTTGTTATGATTTATACATTTTTTTTTTGTTACTTCCCCTGTGGCATTTTATTAATTGCTATTATTATTATTATTATTATTATTATTAATTATATGCATATGTATATTTATATGTGTAATTAATACTTAGTTATATTAATATCAGTAATATAACAAAGTATCAATTATATTAATATAATATTAAATATGTAATTAATTTTATATTTATATTTTTAATATATTTTTTGATTATTTAAAATGCACAAAAAAAATATTTTATCCTTTTGTCGTCTGTCTCTATTGTGTGGTTTCTCTCAGTCTCTCACTCTTTCAGTGTCTTACTCCCCTCTGGCATGTTACCCTGTCTGATTTGGCCCTCATTGTCCCGCTGGCATTCGTGCTGTCCGGCCCCCTCCGCAGGGCCCCTCCATTCTTGGCAGGTGTGGATTTGTGAAGGTGACCCCAGGCCCTTCCTTCCTGATCTGGCAGCTCTGGTCTGGGGCGGGACGGGCCGAGTGAGACGTAGCTCTTCAGAAACTGGCTGAAGTTGGACACAACTTGGCTAGAATTTAGCTAGTTCTCATATGACATATACAAATGTATGCCAACACTCTCTGTTCTCTCTGTCAATCCAAACACACACACACACACACACACTCTGCTGGCTCGATTGAGGTCTTTTGACAAGGTGCAAACAGACAGGTGAGGCCCGCTCGCTATTTCTTTCCATTAGTAATAGACTCGGTTACACAAGCTGCATCTGCCCTTCAGATGGATGAGTTAGAAATGGATGTTTTTGTATCTACATAATCTAATTTGGACAACACTGGAGGTCTACCATAAACAAATGGCCATAAGTGGTTGCTTCGGGTTTCAAAGGGAAAAGAACCAAACTGCACTGATTGATTTTGCCTTTCACGAGAACCCAAGGAAATTACCAGGAGTAGCGTTTCCGATTTCTTCATTTAAGCTAATTCAACCCTAGAATGCATAAAAGGATTCAAACTAACCACAAAGACTTTCAAAGAAGAGAGAGAGAGGGGGAAAAAAAAACATTTTTGTATGATTCCATATCTTTTTTATTAGAGTCGGTAATAATACTGAGTTCCATGACACTAGATTAAAGCAAGATTTTTGCTGGCGATTTCCAATTCTATAGATAATTCTTTAGACAATATGGAATATATTCTATATGTATAAAATAGTAAATTTATTACATCATTTTGTTAAAAAATGTAATGTTTATTATTTTAGTTTATGTATTTATTGTTTTTATATACCTTTTCGTTTGCTATTCATGCATAGAAAACTAAAAATGAGTGTAAAATATGCAATATTTTATATATATATATACACACACACACACACACACACACACACACATATATATATATATATATATATATATATATTAGTGCTGTCAATCGATTAAAAAAATTAACTAATCACACATTTTTCTAAAATTAATCGAGATTAATTCCACCTAACATTAAAGATTTTAAATATACTTTTATATTGCAATAATTTCGCATTCAATCTTCAAATGTACAATGTACAAACAACATAAAGACAGTATATTTTTAATATTTCTTTAATG
>JAFVLL020035696.1:205286-227179 GCA_021397915.2 Tor tambroides | reverse complement strand
AACATTAAGATTTGTACTCATGGAAATTACTAAAGTAGTCAAACCTGTTCATTAGAAGGGGGCGACCCAATACTTTTGGCAATATAGTGTATATGACTCAAACAGAAAGTGATTTGTTAGGAGATATAGACTAGCCAGTGTGGGAGCGAGGTCGAGTATTCATGATGGTTTCAAAACTTTGTGGTGTCTGCAAAACATTGTTGAAAACAGTAGACATGGCGCTTTATCTTTTATCACGCTTGAACAGTGACATATTGTGAGTGTTCTCTCTGTTCTTCTAAACTCTTTCAGCGCCGCCTCAGATAACCTTCCAGTGTGTTTCGACACACTTTACTGAAGTTGATTTAAAACCCGTCTCCTCTCTTTGTGTGCGTTACAGGAAGTGAGACAGTCCCACTGCTTTGATGAGCGCTGGCATTTCTAAAGGTCTCTGGAAAAAAAACAGTTGCGATTGCTTGAAATTATTCAATGCCACAAATAAATATGCAGGAAATTATCTGCATATTTAAAATGCCACCTCAACAAAGTGCTCCAGAGCTTTTAAAGACCGAAACATCTCGAGAATGATCACAAAGGAGTTTGAAATTCAGGATTTTTACTTCAAGTGGTAAAAGAATAAATGGATGAATCTGGTAAAGAAAAGACCAGCTCATATTTCACCACAGAATCAAATAGGAGAAGAAAATTCATATTTTTAGGACCATTAGGTTTTTGTGACATTATTTTCATAACAATTATGCACATTTTTCCAGCAAAAGTCATAATGAGGAGTTGTTCTCATTTGTCAGTAGTAAGTCAGTATAAATAAATTCAATGCAACAAATATAGACTGATGAGACTTGAAATTGTAGCTTTACCAAAACTAAAATGCTTTTTATTCTCTATCTATCTATCTGTCTATCTGTCTATCTGTCTGTCTGTCTGTCTGTCTGTCTATCTATCTCCTTTTATTCATTTGTTTTTTTTTCATATTTACTATTTTATTCTTTATTTCTTTTAGGCTGAAAGTATCACAGTTTTCATGTGATTGAAAAGTGAGTGAAAGAGTTTGACACTGAGAGCGTGGAGTATCAAAGCAACGTTTAATGAAAACATTCCCATAACAGCTCGGTTTTGCATAACGCTCAATGAATATTAAGATGAAGTGAGGTCAGTGTAAATGTGTCTATTGTGCGGGATAAACATGAGGAACGAATCATGCAAACATCAATCACAGAGAGTGTTGCGGCTGTCATAACACACACACACACACACACACACACACATACAGGTGCAGCTGAATCAAAGCAGCAGGTTTGTGAATGGAGCAGATGTAATTCATGCTTTGTGTGAAGGAGTGCTTTTAGAAACACGGGTCTTTGAAGTGGGTACAGCTGATGTCTTTGTGCCTCTGAAAGGTGTTTTCTCTTCTAGTGCTGCATGAACCGCCACAAGATTTACATCTCAAACTATAAGCACTTATTATGACCTGTGCAGCTCTTTAGATCAGTCTTGTTGGATAATTAATTAAACAGAATTACGTAAACAGTCTTTCTGCTAATATTCATCTAGCTAATCATCTAAATGTATAATGTCTGAGTTTGCTTTTATTTGGATTGTAAGATTTTTGCTCAGTGTTTCTGTTGCAGGTTTGTGTTGTTCTTTCCTCTGACCTTGAACATAACAGGGCAGGTCACAGGAAGTGATGATTGCCTTGGTGACAGAGGATGACCTTGGTTAATTATTAGAGCATTTTGTCTCTTTCTGTATGGAGTATTATTGTGATTGTGTGTTGTATTTAGTTAGCTTTAAAATTAAGTTTCCAATAGTGTATTTAATGTTTTTGTGGTTATTATACAATGAAATGGCACATTGCAATTATTTATTAGCCTTTTTAACAGTGATGATGTCAAATGGTAATACCATGATACTTTGATAAGTTAAATCATGTATTTACTGTTCAAAAGTTTTGGGTCGGTATGATTTTTCATGTTTTTAAAAGAAGTGTCTTATGAACATGAAGGCTGCATTTATTTGATAAGTAAAAACAGTAAAATTGTGAAATAATATTAAAATTTAAAGTAACAAATAATATATTTGAATAGTAATTTATTCCTGTGATACAAAGCTGAATTTTCAGCATCATTACTCCAGTCTTCAGGGTCACATGATCCTTCAGAAATCATTCATATATGCTGATTTGCTGCTCAAGAAACATTTCTTAATTAATATGAATTAATATTTTGGAAATGTTTTTATTTATTTTTTCAAAATTCTTGGATGAATAGAAAGATCAAAAGAACAGCTTTATTTAAAAATATTAATCTTTTGTAACATTATAAATGTATTTACTGTCATTTTTGATCGATTTAATGCAACCTTGCTTAATAACAGTATTAATTGGAAAAAATCTTACTGACCCACACTTTTGTATATGGTATTTCAAGAGAATACCATGTAAATAATTTATGTCATGTCCATTAAAATAGGACATTTGGTAAACTATTTAAAGTTTTGGAACTTTTTTTATGTGTAAAATGGCTAAATAATGTTTTTCCCTTTATTTAGTGGTGTTAGCTAAGTCAAGCATCACTAGTATTGCTCATATGATCTGAATCATATGTAAAGACTTGAGGGTAGGATTTTTGACCCAGTAAACAACCGCCTAGCAACAAGAGGAACACCCTAGCAACCACCTAAAAATGACCTGGAAACCACCTTAGCATCATGACACCACTCATATTTCCTTAAAGGGACTTACCCTCATGTTTTTCCAAACCTGTATGAATTTCTTTCTTCTGTTGAATGCATAAGAAGATATCTTGAAGAATATTGGTAACCAAACAGTCTCTGGTAGCCATTGAGATTCACAGTATGAAAAAAATACTATGAAAGTCAATGGCTATTATGACTATGATTTTCATTTTTGTGTGAACTGTCCCTTTAAATATGAGTGGTAAGTATAAAAGTCTAGTAACCGTTGCACTTCCCCTCTAGATGCCTCGTGAGACACAGGAATAGTTTTAGTCTTCTTTTGCCATCAGCGATCATTATTTTGACAGTGTTTTAGGTCGAGTGAGTTCATCGTCAGAGTCGCTGCGCTCTAAAACTGTAAGGTTTTTTGTGACAGACTGCCGTATTAAACTGTGTGTGTGTTAAGCTGTTAGACTCTAATAAGCTGCCAAAGCAAGGAGGTGTTAAAGAGCTGGAGAAAGAGGAGGTCTTGCTTTCACCTCCTTCTGTGACTCAAACGCCAATGTCTGCATATTCATGCTCAGGCTATTGTTGCTGCCTCACAGGTCAGATCTTTCAGATTTCCCAGCATTCAGCTGGAAAAACTGAGTCTTTGCTGACCCTGTGACCCACAGTGTACAGATTGTGTGTGTGTGAATGTGTTTGTGGAAAAAAAAAATCAGTCAGTCAAGGCCAAGGTAATGCAATGAAAGTAGAAGAAATTGCTTGTGCATTTACTGTGATTACTGAAAGAGAGAGATCAGAAAAAGATGGAATGGGAGGAAGTGCTCAAAAGGATGAGGACTGAGAAAGGCAGGATGCCTTTTTTTTTTATTTTGAAAATAATCTGTTATGAAAGACCGTTTATAAAACCATCCATCATGCATTTCTTTCATGGTCTTCTCCAGTCTGGAGGGTCGATATTTGTCCTTCAAGCAGGATGGTTGAAATTGAGTCATGTTTTTGTAGGATGGCTGTGTGTGTGGCGTGTGCTCTGATCAGTTTCAGGTTGAGTGAGAGGGCACCGGTTCTTAAATCACTGAAGCGAGATGTGTCTCGGTGAGTTCGTCTCAGCGTGGGACTGGAAGTCTGTTTGTGTCTCAGAATCTGACTGAGGGGAAACTGGCAGCTCTGCACAGACGCTTTCTGATTTAAAAACACTTTTTGAAACCTCAAAGGGCCAACAAAACAATCAAATCTTGCCGGTTTGAAGTTACAAACCCAAGTCACCTCGAGTCTAGTCAGAATTAAATACAGCATGAAAATGGACCTTATTTCTGTGCATGATTGATCTAGGGAAAACTTAAAATTCCATCCATTTTTCTAGTTCAATTTTCTGCTGATGTATCCAAGGTCATATAATAAATTTGTTTTACTTCAGTATTTTTAGTGTTGTTTGCACTTGCAAAACTTGTGTTGTTTGGCATTAATCTAGGCTGTTATGGTTGCTTGCCAAGGCATTTTGAGCTAGTTACTCACAAATCAAAAGTCATCATTCATGTCTTAAATATAATACTTATTGGGGTTAGTTTTTTAAAAGAAATTTGTACTTTTTTATTCAGCAAGGATGCATTAAATTGATCAAAAGTGACAGTAAAGACATTTATAATGTTACAAAAGATTTCAAATTAATGCTGTTCTTTTGAACTTTCAACTCAAAGAATCCTGAAAGAAAATGGATGACAGTTTCCACAAAAATATTAAGCAGCAAAAACATTAATAATAGTAAGAAATGTTTCTTGAGCAGCAAATCAGCATATCAGAATGATTTCTGAAGGACCATGTGACACTGAAGACTGGAGTAATGGTGCTGAAAATTCAGCTTTGCATCACAGGAATAAATTGTATTTAAAAATATATTAAAATAGAAAACTGTTATTTTGAATTGGAATAATATTTCAAAATATTGCTATTTTTACAGCATTTTTGAGCAAATAAACACAGCTTTGGTGAGCAGAAGAGAAAAAATCTTACCAACCCCAAACTTTTAAAGGAAGTCTACATAAAATTTTGAAAATCCCTAGCCGTAAGTATTGCAAAACTCCTTTATTAATATCATAGTCCAACATGTAAGTAAGTTAAATGTTACTAATGCAGTTTTATGTTGTCTTTAAGACTAGCAAAGTCTGTCATTTGAAAATATTGATTTATCCATCCTACATTGTTTCTCCAGCCAAGTGAATGCTTGAAGCTGATTCTAATTTGAATAGTATCATGGCTCCCTCTAGTGGAAAAAACCGTGTCAGTTTGTCAGTTGTCCTCTGGTTTCATCTTGACTGTTTTTCTGTGCAGGTGTAAGGTGGGGTTATGCCCACTGAAGGATTCTGGGGGCTGTAGTTTCCTGTTGCTAAGCTCAGTGAACAGCAGACGAGGAGAGCAGAGCTGCCATGGCTTTGATTGACAAACACAAGGTCAAACGGCAAAGACTCGACAGAATCTGTGAGGGTAAGAAATCTCACAATGTTCCTTAAGTACTGTGGTGGTACCATGGTGCAGTGACGTATCAGATAGTAGATGTCTATATGTCCAATAGACTTCAAGGAATATAATGCACTACAGTTCATAAGTCTCTTCTGCTCACCAAGGCTGCATTTATTTGATCAAAAAATACAGTAATGACAGCAATATTGTGAAATATTTTTACAATTTAAAATAACTGTGTTCTATTTTAATATAGTTTAAAATGTAATTTATTCCTGTGCTGCAAAGCTGAATTTTCAGCATCATAACGCCAGTCTTCAGTGTCACATGATCCTGATTTGCTGATTTGCTGCTCAAGAAACATGAATAGAAAACATCAAAAGAACAACATTTTTTTGAAATGAAATTATGAACACTGTGTCACTTTTGATCAATTTAATGCATCCTTGCCAAATAAAATGATATTTCTTTTCTTTTTTTGTCTGAGAAACTATACTGAAGTACTTTATTGTGCTTTTTATAGTGTGTGTTGTTTCTAAGCTCTAAACATCTTGAAGGACTTTAATTATTTGTCAGAAGCTAGAATATATATGAGTGTTTGTGTGTGGGCATGTGTGATAAATGATGTCATCTCGGGTTTCCTGAGAAAGTTTTTCCAGCTTCCCAAAACGTTCTTATTGGTCCCATTTGAGAGTCATCAGAGGCAGATTAAAAAAACCAAAGGAATAACTAGTGAAACTAAATGCGCATTTACTCCGAAACACATGCTGAACGTTCACCAAAGTTGACATCAGTCAAGATGATGCAATGTTCTTTCTAATGGAGCAGAAACTTAAATGACTGTTTAAACCCCATATCACATATACGTCGACGCACACATACATGCAATCAATCTGTGATCCCCGAATGCTGGGAAAGTTTTCCATCCATTCCACAGAAAAACCATGGTTTGGCATCTCTCTGCTGCCTGATATTATAAGCGTATAAAAGTTTGCATTTGGCTCCTGGACCCCCTCACTGGGACTCCTGAATGCGGTTGATCTGGCAGCCTTGCGTTTTCTTCCTCGCACATCAATTAGGCCCACAGTTAGGAAACCGAGGAGGGAAAATGTGCCTCTGGGGATGTTGTAAACTACACTGTGTACAAAGAGGAAGGGCCAGAGAGTCATTGGTTTTTTGTTCTGACAGGGTGTAGTTTTCAGATGCGAGATGGGCTCTACTGACCGCTGAAATGTTGTTCTGCAGCTTTATATGTTTATTTGTTTTATGTTATGGTCATCTTTAGTAGGTCTCTGTGTATAGTAAAGGAAGTGTGATGTGTTAAAGTCACCATGACATGCATGATTCTGGTTTTACTGTTGCTGATTCATCTGTGACTCTTTTGTTTCCAAAGAAAAATAGTTTGCTTTTGTAATCTTTAATCAAAACATGCTCTTCTTCTGAAACTAATTTCTTTGCCGCTGACGTCATTGGATAACGTTAACCAATAGCCGAACAGCTATTTAGACAGTGTTTTAGTAAACTTGTAATCAGTCTGTCTCCTTTCTGGTATGGAACGGCCCTTTTTGATAATTGATTTGACTCATCCCACATTTTTTTCTTGTTGAATAATACTTTTTCACTTGGAAATGCATCATATTGTGGAAGTGAAACGAGTTTGTGAATAGCCGTGATTTAAAAAAACGTCTATTGTTTTCATGTGTATTGTGTTGCCTTTTTTCAGGGAAGTCGAGGGACGAGTTGAAATTGTTTCTGTGGTAATCCAATGCTTTTGACTGAACGTGAACTTGTATTGAACCTGCAAAATTCCTTTGTGAGTTGTCCTTGTTGCGTTCAAAGAGAAATTTTATGCATGCTTGCATTAGAAAGTAAAGCTATTTCGATTTAATGTAGAATGTATGTATTTTTTTATTTATTTATTTTCCTAATACAAAATGTGATTTATTTACTTTTATAGTTTTTACTTAAATAGTTTTGTGATTTTTTTTTTTTGTTTTTAAATGCATCAATAATAATAATAAATATTATTTTACTATTAATTGTATTTATTGTATTATATAAGATAAGGTTTATTACTATTGAAATATTTTACTTTAAAAAAGAATATTTCAGAAAAATATTTTTATTATATTTTTATTATACTCATTTTGATTTTATAGTGAAATATTGCAATAGTAATTATTCTTATTTTATTTAATAATAAAATGAAATAAATTATTATTATTATTTATTTTACAGTACACCTATAAAATAACAATACTGATGTTTATTAGTCTTCTTTATTTCTTCATTTTCTAATGTTAAACCATCAAGCTTTTATTTTGAGCACAGTGCTGCACTTAAAAACAAGCGGTGCATATAATTATTAAATTAAACCACAGTTTCTGTGATTTGGTAATCGCACTAAGCCATGCTTGACAGACATGCTTGTAGAGACTAGAAGTGTCTCAAAAGAGATGTTCAGACAATGAATCCCGGTCATCAGGTAGTTTCATTTTCTCTGGTGAGATTGTAATTTATTTGAAGATCAGTAAGTTCCTCTTAGGAAGCGTTTCATTGAGGGATTTTTAGCTATTGTGCTGTGGTGTCCCCTATCACAGAAGTTAAATAGTGCTTCCAAGTCGTGCAAGTGTGTGACATATTAACCGCTAGGTAAAGTTTCAAAGAGATAGTTCAAGTCTGAAAGATCGGGTGTCAGAAACTTGAGTAGTAGTCATATTCCCTACAGCTCCAGGACAAAGCCTGCAGTCATCACATCTGCAGCCGCTGGCTCGTTAAACGCACGACTCGTTTCCCAGAGTTGGTTAAAGCCGAGTTCTTCAGTGTACCTCCTATAATGAAGAAATGTCAAGTCTCCCTCTTTCCTTTTTTAAAAAAAAAAACCTTATTACAGCACCGCGATGGGACTCCCCAAGGGAATTCTGCTGGCAGAGAAGAAACCAGCAGAAAAGAAGAAATAGAGAAGAGAAATGAGGAAGTTAAGTTGTGAATGCGTTATAGTGAGATGTCTGAATAGAGAGCTGTCAGCTGCATCGCTGTGCAGAGGCTGCCTAAGAAAAACGTATTAAATGGTGTAAAATCTGAGATCTCTTCTGTATAGCTGTTCAGTAGTAGAACGGTTACTCGAGTGGTTATAAATTGGACTGCACTGTTTTTCCTGAATGAATGCTGTAGCTCTGTATGTGTGCGTGAATCAAGGTTGCTGTGCTTCTGAGAAGAAAAGAGTCAAGGCTCATCACAAAAAGTTGATTGTATTTGTGGCTCTTGTGATTATAATGGAAGATTAGGGTATTCAGATTATTATAGCAGATGACAAGTAAATGTTTAATACCCTTGCTGGAAAAACAGGTCAAGCTGGTTTTCTGGGACAGAGTAGCTGGGTTGTTTTTGGACCGGCGAGGTCTATCAGACCCAAACAGCTTGACCCAGATGGTCTACCAGGTCAAACTTAGATCAACTAGCTGGCCGTCCAGCTTATCAACCATCTAGACCATCTTAGACCAGTTAACAATAGTTAACAAAAACTATTACAAATATTTTTGATAATTGAAATCAAAACTTCTAGTAATATGCATGCAAATAAGCAAGTAGTTAATAGTGAGAAATGGTCCCTAAACTAAAGTGTTACCAAATGTTGTTACCAAATATGATTTTTATTATTATTATTATTTATTTTAAAAAAACTAGATATTTAAGTTTGTTATAGTGCTAAAACATCTGAATCTAAAGCTAAATAAAATAAATTAAAGAATAAAATAAACTAAGAAAATGATGAAAGCATGTAACACAATTACTACAACTTAAATTTAATTGTAAAAATAAAAATAAAAGAATTCTAAATAATACTATAATAGTGTGTAAATAATGACACAATAGTGCTGTCTTGGACCAGGTTGAAACCATGCCATACCATGGTAGAGCTTAAATAATTTTGTAAACAGAGCATTTCTTTTAATCCAGTGTGAGTTGTTCTTGTTGTAACAAAATGAGAACATTTTGATAAACTGTCAGTTTATAAACAACTTTAATCTATAAAAACACACTATATATACAGCATTAAGAACTCCCAGCTGAACAAGAAAGTGAGTAAATTAGTTGAAGTAATGTTTCATTTCACCGCATTCTGCTTTTAATCACTTCATATCCTTTTTTTATGAATTTGCTTCCCTCAAAGAGCTCTCATATTAGAAGTCATGTATAAAATTGCTTACACATGTATTCCCAGATAGGCAGAGAAGCTTGTTGAAGCCAAACGTCCCACGGGGTTTTGTATTAGATTAGTCGCAGTCTCTCGGGCACAAAGGATTTATGAAAATTCTCTCTCTTTTCCTTTGTTTCTGTCTCTCTTTCTTTCTCTTTTGTTCCTTAAAGTTCTGCAGAAGGATAACTGAAGACAGCGTTGCCATGATACTGCTCTCTTTGATTTTTCCATTGTGATGCAACTGTACTGATCCATGTTGTTTTTCTGTTTGGTAATTGTGTAGCAGTTGTTAAAGAATCCAATATAATCCTCACTGTGTCTGTAAGCGAAAGTCACAAAGAGAAAGAAAAGACTCTTCCAGAGAGATTTGATTTCATTTGGCTGTGTTGCATACTCTCTCTTGCTCTGTGCCAAAACCTAGTGAACTAGTAAGGCATCAGCGCCACGCTCTAAAAGGTAGGCAGCATAATCATAAGGGAGCTTGACATGTAGCATACACAGAAAAGTCAATCGCAGAATGCAACGCATTTATGAGGCGAGAGAATTGTTGATTATGAAAATAATTATTTCATCTGATGCTGAAAAGTGTTGACAAAAATAGTGCATTCTAAAATAACGTGTTCTGTGTTTTTGTGTGTCACTGGCTCAGCAACAAGCCAACTCTACTGGCATTAGTTCATAAGGTTGAATCTCCAGTGTCGAGTGCTTTTTGTGTGACATGCCTGTGTAGAGAGTACAATTTGGTCACTTATGACAAGGAAACTATATTATGGCTTGTTTGCAATCTGAGAATGCTAACGTATACAGGTGTTGTTGCCAAAATGAAATTCCTGCCATAGCTGTATTACAGGCATAAAACAGTGTTTAAGGATAAAAACAAAGCAAAGTGCTGGAAAGGCATTTTAAACTGTGCAAAGCTTTAGATGGTATCAAAATCCAGAATGCATCACAGTGACAGTGGATAGTGAAAGAATATGCCCTATTAATTTTATCCTCACAAGTCTCTTTTTTTCCCTCCCTCTGCATCTCTCTCTCTCTCTGGTGTTTGTGGGGATCAGAAAGGATTTGGGTGGAGTGATTCAGTGGCAGGTGGACAAAATCTGTTCACAAGAAAAAGCTTTTCCTAAACCGAAAACTCAAGATTCAACTTTTAACACTCATATTGCTGGAATGTTTTTCATGAAACGCGTATTTGCAAGCCTTTAGATATTGTAGTATTATTTGATGTCCCAGATTTCACCCCCTGTGGGTTTTATAATGCTTATCTTAATAACATAGCCATGCTTTCTCAGTGGGGAATAGCAAAACATGGGGTGAAGGCTTCTTTGTTTATGTAGAATGAATGTTTAAAAAAACTATATTGGTATGTTCAAGGGACTGTTCGACCGAAAATGAAAATTCTATCATAATTTACTCACCCTCATGTCATTCCAAACCTGTATGCATTTCTTTCTTAAAGAACATTAGACCCCACTGACTTTAATTCTATGGACAAAAATCCACTAAGGCTTTTTTTAAAAAAAAATCTTTTGTTTCACAGGAAGAAGAAAAAAAAAAAGTCAGGTTTGGAGCAACGTGAGTGAATGGTGACAGAAGTGTCCCTTTACGGGTTAACAAATAATTTTCATGTTGTTTTGATGTTTCTAAGAACTTACAGTATCCTTATGTAACTTCACTTAAAGTGGTATCGCAATTTGCTTCAGATCTAATTAGTTTTGTAATGAAGCTGTAATCCATAAGCTTCCAGAAGCTTTGTGACCTCATTGTTGGTATGCTGTGAAGGGTGTGTGGAGGCAGTGGCTCATATAGCTGCACTGGTGTCGGCTCGGGTCATAACGCAATAGATGAGTGGTGATGCTGGATCTCTGCATTTGCGTAGCTCTGCAGGCATTGCTGGCCCATCATAGGATTATTGTTCAATCAGGATTTGACGTTTCCTGACAGTGCTGCATGATTCTGCCCTGCTGCATTAGATCTGTATTAGTTTCACTGGCCCGCCCCACTGGCCCATCTCTTGGAGTCCAGCAAAGACCGCCTGCTCAATGCCAGCTGGCCAGGCTTTTGAAAGAAGCACAGACCACCTCAACCATTGGCATCAGGTAAGCATGTCCATGGCAGCATGTGTTCCTGTCCAAATGGTTTTCATTGTATTCATTATCATCAGGGACACATTTTGTGTGCGTTTGCATGTGATGTCACAAGGGTGAAGAGTGGATTTAAGCTGGTTTATTTGGTCTGTAATCCCTCATAGCAATCTGAACGAGTAAAATGTTCGGAGTTGGAGCGGATCAGCTTCGCTGGATTATCACAAGCCCCTGCCTCCCCCACGCCAACCCTCCCCTTGTTCAAATTTTCCTTCCTGTCTCTGTTTTCTCTCTTTTTCTTTCCCTCTGTCTGTTCACGCTTGTCGCTTTGCATTGCCAGAATGGAGTAGTCAGGCAGGCTTCAACTACCGACGTTTATTTGTGAGAGCGCTTGGTGTCCTCTTTCCTGCTTCCATCACCACCAGCAGTATTCCCCAGATTAATTATTCACCGTTCGCCAAGCAAGAGGAGCCATTTGATAGCCAGACCTTGCCACTGTGATAGAGACGGGGGAGACAGAAATGACAACTGGACCTCAGGTGAAAAGCGATACTTCTGTTTTAATTTTTTTTCTTTCACCCTCCTTCCTCACACCACTTGGCATCAGCCTGCAACTAGAAACTTAAAGGAAAACCTTTCTCATTTTTCTTCCCCGTGAGTAAGGTATATCTCTTCCTCATGTTGATCTCCAGTAAGCAGTTGCCGATCGGCCGCTCCCAGAGCTGGGACACGCTGGGTGGGAATGAGGGTCATTGGGAGCGCAATGACAGTGTTTACGAGCAGCAGGCCCGGATAGCTGGTCGACGCAACTCGCTGAGCTACGGAGCGGATGCGGGAGGGGGATGGTATGAGCCACCGCCTGGAGTGCGTCCCCCTGACCTGGATTTGAAACGGGAGCAAGACTCCTACCAGGAATCTCTTTACAATCAGGGATATTTAGATCGTCCGGACCCCCGTAACATAAGAAAGAGCTCCGTTCCTGAGTTGAACAGCCATTACGACCAGCCACCCATGGCTCACCGTGGTTCCCTGCCACCCCACGACTACTATCAGCAGGACTCAGGCATGCCACCTCGGCCAACCGAGGGTTTTTATCGTGGAGAGCAGCCTCATTCTCTTAATAGATCATCTTCACATTATGGAATGATGGCTGGTCATCGGCAAATATGGGAGCAGAGCTCAGGAGGTCGGCCTGGTTCTGCTGCCCCAACACCTGGCATGCCTCCTCCCCCACCTCCAACTGCTCATGACATGGGTCGCATTTACAGAGAACCATCTCTGCCTGGACCCCCACCTGCTACTCCTGGCACCAAAATGATGCAGGATGGGCAGCGCATCCCAAGCCGTGCACCATCTCCAGCTCGTTATATAATGGAGCCAAATTCTCCCCGTTACGGTGCTGAGCCACCTGCCTCCCTTACTAGCCATTCAGTCTACAGTGATGTTAACGGAAGGCCGATTGATCCTCATCAGCCAACTGCCACCTGCCTGGTGGTTGAACCAGTTGCTCAAGGAATGGATGGAACTGCCCGAGGTATGGTCATGCATCCGGAAAACCCCTCACCATACACCATGCAGCAGCAAGCCCAACAACAGGCTCAACAACAAGCACAGCAACAAATGCAGCAGCAGCAGCAAATGCAGCAGGTTCAGCCAGTCCAGCAAATGCAGCAAGCTCAGCCAGTGCAACAAATGCAGCAAGCTCAGCCAGTGCAACAATTACAGCCAGTTCAACAATTGCAACAAGTTCAGCAGGTACCACAGGTTCAGTCAGTGCAGCAAGTTCCACATGTGCAACTCGTGGCAGCCCCAAATCCTGTCTATACTCCAGCTCCCCCTATTGCCGCTGCCCCAGTAAACACTCCAAGTGTGGCCACTATTCCTGCTCCATTACCTCAACTTCCTGCTCAGCCTCTTACTGCTCCTCCTCCTCCCACTGTTCCTCAGACCCCAGTGGCTCCTGTAGACCCTAAAAAAAATGCGGACCCTGAGTTTCTGGCATTGCTGCAAAAAGAAGGCCTCTCGGAAAGCACCATCACCCCTCTCCTGCAGCAGGGCTTTGACTCCACTGCAATGCTGGCTCTTATGGAGGAAAATGATGTGCGTTCAGTGGCCCCAAACTTGGGACAAGCTCGGGTTCTGTCTCGTGTTGTGCTTGGCTGCAAGCGACCACCTGAAATCCTTCCTGCTACCCCCCTGCATCCCAATGCTCCGGTTCGTGGCAGATCCAACAGCTTTAGCCATCGCAGTGATATTTACGTGCACCAGCCGCCACCCTTGACTCCGGGTTTGGAGTCCCAATATATGCAGCCACCCTCAACCCCCATGCAGACTATATCTCCAAGGATGGGTGAAGGTTATAGTCGCAGACCTAGCAGTGCTCCCTCCCAGCAACTTCTCGAGACCAGTGGGTATCCTGGAGCCAGGTCTGCAGGAGCATACAGCGGTGCTGTGGTTCCAGTCCAGCCTCGCCCATTGTCAGGCTACAATCCACATGCTGGCTTGCCACCTATGACTGCAATGTCCCAACAGGTAGCCATTCCATCACATCTACCAGGAATACCGCCACAAATGGCAGCTTTGCCAGCCCCAGTCCATGCAATGCCACAGCCGTTGCCAGCAGTTCCCCAACCAATGACTGTGCCTGCTTTGGCCCCCCAGCAGGCTCCGAAGGCATACACCACCAACTATACCGTACCAATGGAGTTGATGAAGAGGGATAGGAGCATGGCTACAATGTCGCCCATGCATAGTCCCCATGTAAGCCCACAAGTAATGCGCAAGGCTGGAGTGTCCTCAGACGGAGCCCTAGTACCCGTCGGTGGTGCCATCCCAGGCCAAAATGTGAGTCTGGCTAATCAGAAGCTCAGCCGGCGTACTGGACCTCCGGTCATTGTCTCCACTATGGCTTCACCAGACACAAGTAAATCAAAGCCCTCTTCCATTGCCGCCTTCTTGTTCTCCTTTCTTCCTCTCCTCCACCCCCTCCAGTGCTTCAGCTTCTAACTGTCTGTGTCGGAGTGAGCGTGTGTGAATCATACGGTTGTAGATCAGTTGATTCAAGTTATATTTTTCCCTTTGAACTTCACTTTTCAGAAATGCTTTGCAGACAAACTTTCTTTGAAGAATAAACGATGTTTGTTTTCTTGTTGAAATAGTAATAAATTGAGTTGGTAATGATGTTCCTAGATGTATTCGTCTAGTACTGAGATATCATCACTGTACCAAGACTCAGCTTATTTTATTAAAGATAATCAAAGCTTATGAAACTAGTTTGTTTTGTGATAGATCAAATTCAGCTTTCTTTTGTACATAAAGGCTTAGCAAAGATGAATTCATTTTGCGTGTCATAATTCATCATCTTTTTATACCTTGTCATTGCAGAATTACATATCACTAAATATTGAATTTCTGTAGTCTAGCACAAGCTCAATTAAAGAATGGTAAATTACTCTAGAATGTGCAAGCATGTTTTCATTATGTTGCCTTGTGGTTCAGTGGCCTGTTATGTTATTAGTCGGTCACATTTTTGCAGTATTAGTCATTATCAGCTTCAGGGTGTCAGTGACTTAGATTGTGTTTTATTTTGGCTTGGTATTCTGTGTTACACTGCTTTTATGTATGCTCTGTTGTAGGCGTATCTAAATGGATTTGGACTGACATGTTTTATTTTTATTTTCATGGTTTGTCTTTGCTAGTTTAAGCCCCTGTCACTATCTGCCCGTCGCAGCTGATCTGTTTGACTAAGATACTGTGAGTGAAGTGTAGCCTGTCAGTTAGCGGTAGAGCCCTTTGATACGTGTTTGATGTGAACTGTCACTTTGAGCCATACACAGGCAAGATCAGAATGATGGACTGGACTAGCACAGGGAGAGAACGACAGTTTACTTTTTTGCCAAGCACAAACTTCAATAGGAAATTTCCATTGTGAGCATGTAGTTTTTCAATTTACAGTTGACAGAGTGACATTACTTGCATGACATTTTAAGCAAAACAATTTTCATTATTATAATACAAAAAATGCCCTTTTCATTATTATAATGTGAAAACATTATTTTAATTGTAAATGATATTAACACTTAACTGTATTTGTCAAGATTCTTTTATGCTGTTTTAAAGTGCCCCTATTATGGATTTTTGAAAATTACCTTTCATGCAGTGTGTAACAAAGCTCTAATTGAATGAAAACATCCTGCAAAGTTTTAAATCTGAAAGTGCACCGTGTATAAAGTTATTGTCTCTCAAAAGAAAGAGTCGACTCTGAATCATTGAACCGAGTCGTTTTTAAAACGAATCCCAAGCCGTTTCATGTTGACGTCAACATGAAACATTAGCATATTGCCCGCCCACTTGTTGCGCGCGCATACCTGGGAAAACTTGCCCTGCGTCCCAGTGTGCACACTATCCACCCTATCTGTCCTAAATAGTATTGAAAATGACTAATATCACATAGAATTTAGGATGGATGGTATGCACATTGGGACGCAGGCTTGGATTTTCGCGTTGGTCTTAATGAAAATGCAAATTCATTCTTTGCCACTAGGTGCCGCTTTCAGAGCGTTAAAAACTCACAAACACTGCTTTAAATGAAATCGACCAATCACCGCAGATTAGCGTCACACAAAGGAGGGGTTTGGAAAAATGAATCGTTAAACGAATCGCTTGGGAGTCGTTGAGCACATGAGGTAAAAATTAGGGCTGTGACGGTGGCAGATTTTTACCACCGCGGTGGTAATGGACCAACTACCGCCGGTGGCGCGGTGTTGTTTATATATATATATATATATATATATATATATATATATATATATATATATATATATATATAATTCTGAAACGCAAAAATAAATAAATGAGGCTCAATCATCTATTAACAAACGTGCGTGTTTATTTTAGCACTTCCGTCAGTGAACACTCAGCCTGCAAAACACTAAAATAAATATCAAAGAAATAATACAGTTAAATAGGAAAGTAGCCTTAAATAAGAAAGTTAAATAGACTACACCCTGTCTACCTCACCTCACATGTGAGCGTAGCGACGAGAACCCATTATAATCAGTGATGCTGTCCACACTAGATGCGGCACGATACGACACGACAAATCCCTCACAGTAAACTGCCTCGTCCTATTTATGACGTACCGACACAAAGTTCAAATGTCCTGTATAGACAGACTCAACCTGTTGGGTTGCGACGCGGCGTCCGGTTTAGACACGGTTCACTGTTCCGCCACCAAGCAAGCGGGCGCATTAACTCCTCGTCTGCACGCACTCTCTGTGGAACAGGAATCGCGGCATATGTTTCCACATTTCTTGTTGGCATCTTCCATTTACCGCTGTCTCGTTCGTATTTGGCCAGTTTGGAGAAAAGCCTCTCCAATAAAAACCTGACCAGCCGGGCGTTTGCGATCACATGAACTTGAAAGCACTTGTACAAACGCGGATGTGTGGCATGAATGGAAATGATTCCAGATCGGCAATGTAATATTTGGTTTCCCAACAAGGTCCATCGCTCATCACGAAATAAATTTGCTGAATGCAGAATTTTCCTGCGCTCAAACCTGCCAATCTAAAGGAAACGCCGTGTATGGTATGGCGTTTGAGGTAATTTGTGAATTAGCATAGATTTATAGTCTAAATAAAACAATTTGCAACTGTTACTATTATTACACTTGTATATAAAACTTGTATTATGCTTGTTATAGAGTGTGTGACATCACGTGCACTACCGCCGGTGGCAATAGACAACCGCGGTGACAACCGACCACTGCGGTGACGCGGTTGTCACGACGACCGTCACAGCCCTAAAATGCATAATATAAGAAAATGAAAGTGTTTTTTGACCTTGCATGCATGTCAACCTGTTGTTGGGGACTCCTAAACCCAAAATATGAACCTTTCATAACCCATAATAGGAGCACTTTAAATAAAGCCATTGTAACAGTAATTTAATGAGAATTAATTGTACATTTGATTACATTAAACTGAACATTATGGGGGAAATTTAATTATCTAGCATGAAATGTCACAATGCAAACATCTTAAATAGGCTTTATTTTCTTTTATGCAAAATGTAGATATTTGTCTTTAGATTTTGGTGTGAAATGTGACTTTTTGTGGGATTCGTTCAGTTGTTTTTGCAGGACTGATGTTGATGCATGTTTTGTAGCTTGTGCTAAAGACTGTAAAGGGTCATATTTCTCTGTTCTTGAATCCCACCTGGTGCAGCTGGTGTAAGAGACAGTTTCCAGTCCACATTGGCTGCTTCAGAACGATGACCAATGACTACACTGAGGGGGAGGGGAGCACTGGGAGTTTTACTCTGAGCCGAAATGGAGATGCAGTGTCAGACCCCGGCAGGAAATTAAACAACACATCACCATAGTCAGGCTAATCACATTGTGGTGATCGTAATCAGAGTGTATGGATATGATTGGAGAGCCTCTGGGGTGAGAGAGAAATGAGCGGTGATAAACATTATTAAAGGCTGACTGGTTCAGTGCCTGGTGAGCGAGCGGCTTTAGTAGGGTTGGGCAGTATGACTATGAAATCATGGTATGAGTTATTATACTTCATGGTAACAGCATGTATCCCAAAATAGTTATTCGAGCTCAAAACATTTCCACCATGTAAATGATATATATGCCGACTGACACATTTCTGCTCTTATTTTCTCTACTAACCAGACTAGTCAGTGGTTGAAGTTCTGGTTAACCTACCCATCCCTAGAAAAGAGGACAGATAGCATCGTAATCTTTTACGACAGACTCTAATCCTCGGCTTCCTCCCGCATCCTCTCGTTTCGTTTCTCTTTCAAAGGCTTCCATTTCCCTTTGTATCTTTTTTCCTCCCTGTGCTTCTGTTATACCTTCTCTGCCGTCTCACTTGAGTTAATGGGTTTAGCTGGCTTTCGTTCCATATAATGAAACCATTTCTCCAGTGCCCCAGTCATCTCTGACTCCAGATGTTTCAGGTTGGATAGAGTCAGAGTACATTGCTCATGTCCTAAACATCTGTGAAAACCCCAGCGGGCAAGAATATGAGCACTTCTTTTATGAACAACAAAGTTATTTGCATGTGGGTGATGGTTGTTTGTTTAGCCAGCAATTTTGTCTGCTAATGGACAGGCTGAAGACTGCGGGCTCGCAGGGTATTCCTTAATTGTGTGTTGCTAGGTGACCTGTTTTTGGTAGCGACGACTGCTCTGATTTTTTTTTATTATAATTATTATTATTGTGCCATCTCTTTTGGAAAGCATGCACATACACCATCACCATTCTTTTTTTACGGTCTAATACATTTCAATGAACTGGCCTGCTTCCTTGTTCCTTGACCATATGTGGTCATTCTAAATGCCCCCAAGACTAATTGTGTCTATATATGGACATGCAGGGACGACACAGGCAGAAGACTTTCCTTTCTAGTAAGAAGGGATTACGTAGCCATGGCGATGGGTGTTGCGGTCAAGCCATATGAGACTTATCCAAGTCAGGTGTGTCCATGTGTTTGTGTTTTATTGTATCTGAGGTATTATTTGCTATTGATTTTTTTTTTGCTTTAGAAGTTCTTTTAGAAAGACAGCTCTTAGGACTGAGCGTTTAGAGCGATCATCCTGTAGTCTGGGATAAGCCGCTCCTGGTCATGGATCAGAAGCGTTACGCTGAAAAGAGGCTTCATGGTACACTTTACTCTAGTGCAGGCTGTTTAGTTGAGCTATTTTGTTCTAGGCCACAGTGTTTCTGTGTAGTCGCAGGTGACCGTTAGTGCTGAAAAGCTAGAGTTGAACTAGATTTGCATTTTCTGAAGGGAATACTAAGTGCATACTGGATTCTGTGTAATGAAATGCAGCCACTTTGCCACTGGCTTGACAATCAGCATGTGATTGTTTTAGTTTTTATGAAAGAGAATCATTTTTAGTGTAAAGGTGGCTATATGGTTAAACAGATGCAAGGACAAAACCAATCACAATTCAGTATGCAAATATTGTGGTGATGTCATCACTGTTGTTTACATTTTGAATGGCAAATGTGTCTAGCTAGGTATAGCTTGATAAGTAGATTGCACCTTTAAGGCTAAAATTATCAAAATAACATCTGAATTGACACTTTTTTTTTTTTTTTTTTACTGTTTTTTTTTTTTTTTTTTTTTACTGTTTATGCTTTTTTTGAACACATCTCATAGTAATACTATGTATTATTAGGAGTAGCATGTTGCATGTCTTGGTAAATGAATATAGGAATGGTTCAGTACCATGGTAATGGTGTATCAAATTATGTGATATTTTGCAGTATAGATTTGTATGCATGTAAAATATTTGCATTTATGTTTATGCCAGTAGATAATATGCTGCAGAAATGCATAATATCATTTAATAATTGCAAATGAGGTGCTCAGAAACAGATAAAACTAAAAGAACACCTATTTTACACAAAATTCAATAAAAATATTCAGTTCAATTCAATAATCTCAGTTCAATAAACTCAAACTTTGAAGTGACCATATTTTGGTTTATGAATCGGCCTGTTACTCATGGTAACTAATACCATTCTTGTACCATAGTACTTTTTGTAAGGGTTGATCCTTATTTGTTCAAATCTCTATTTATAGTTGCTGAAAGAAATATGAAAATTTCCATGCATTTTTGATGTTTACACTAAAAAAAAAATTGCCTTTGAAACTGTTTTCAGTCAAAGTGCTAGTAAATTTCACAAATTACGAAGAAACGCCAAGTAACACATCAAATTAAAGCATAAAAATGACTTTCATGCATTAATCTGTAGAAATTTGATCAGTCTCTTTGGAAATTTGTAGGAAAATCAACATTGGGTAGGAAAAAGAGAGGAAACAATGAATGAGAATGGAGGGCAAAAGAGACTCAAACCCAAAAGTCGTTTCAGTGCCGATTTGTCCAGCTCAGCATATTCATTTACTGTGGGTTTCAGAAATGAAAAGAGAAGACAGAGAGAGGGAATGAAAGAAAAGAGATTAGAAAGGTAAAATCCCACTAGCCATCTGTGCAGGACGGGCCCAGTGGGAAAGTGGGGGGGTTAGCGCTCTCCATCAGAACATAATCCTGCAGAAATGAATGAATGCATGTACTGTAATCCTTGTCCGCAGCAGGACGACTCATCTGACCTGTCTCTGACATATAGAACTGTCCCGCATGGCATATTAGCATTAAAGAATCAAAAATGAGTGTGATATTGGTTTGTTTGAACGTATCAATAGTCAATTTGCACTGGTGCAGCGTGCAGACGAGAGCTGTATGTAAACAACTCCCAGCGTCTGATATTTCCAACTTCATAAAATGTTAAACAACTTGTAAATCAGTTATGCTGTAGCATTATTTATTTGTAATTGGCTTTGGATAACAGCATCTGCTAAATTAGTACATGCATTGCATGTTGCGTGTATATGCAGTTCAGTGCATTAGTCTGCATGTTAAATCTGCTTTTTTCTGTGTGCATACTAAATGTTTGCACAGTTTTACAGAGACCAAATGCTGAATGAATAAATGGGTGTCATACTAGGGTTAAACAATAAGGTTGGGCTGATAGAGAGTGAGTTTCTGGCCCGTTAACAGAAAGGTCACTTGCTTTATTGGGCCAGTGCTGTATTATTATAGTCTCATATTTTATGCATGTGGATTTTTTGCATTGCAAAACTTAAACATTTGGTTTTATGTGATGTATTAAACATTGCTGTTGCAAAATCTGCTTTTGTAAATGTCACCAGGTAGCATTGTTGTGATTTGTCTGATAGTCTTGAAAGCATTAGTTATTGCCAATGCCATTGCCTTCCAGGAAAACATTTGTTGTTTTTTTTTGTTTTTACATTTATTGCTCCTATAGCTGTCTAAATTTTAGCATTATTACTGATTAAAACAGATTGTTTTAACTTGTTTTAAAATAATAATGTCATTATAAAATCAAAACATTTTATAAAAATATCATATACAAATTATATTATTTATTTATTTTCTATAAAGTGATATAAAAATGTGTAAAATAATAATAATTTATATTATATTAATAAAATATGTATTATTAAATTTAAAAAAGCATAAAAAAGTAATAAAAAAATATATCATTTTGTTTGGCCTGTGAAAATATTGGGAGAGCAAAGAACAAGCCAACCAAATATATAGTTGATCCCTGCCAGGGCTATTTTAGTATCATTGAGATACTATTATAGTTTTAAAATAATATTTTCAATTGGTTTTAATTTCTTCTATACTTTGTTTTCAGAATTTTTTTTTAAATTGTTTTTAATATGAAATTTAATACGAAATTTTGCTTTGGCAGCCATTTGATTTTTTTTTCTTTTTAAATATTTTATTATTTAAAAAAAATTCAGTTATATTTTAAAGATATATTTTATTTCAAGTAACAAAAAATAGTTTTATGGTTTTAGCTTTAGTTATCTAATAGGGGTGGAATGGTTCAACTTTTTAACGGTTCTGTTTGTATCACGGTT